>CAJNDV010035507.1:68255-100748 GCA_905221635.1 Symbiodinium sp. CCMP2456
TCCATGCAGCTAGGAGAGGGCACGACGAGGTCCGGCTGTGCTGGTACACGTAGGCAACATCATGGCTGACGTCAGTGCTTGGTGGCTTGGGTCTTCTGGGCAAGAAAAAGGTACAGATTCGTGAAACGACAGCCACTGCCACCGTCCATGAACTTCCAAACATGTGCCCCGGGACCTGTAGCATGGAATGGATCAGACGAGGGACATGAACAGCTGGCAAGAATTTCCATTCCATGGCAGTGGGGGGTGTGCTGTGCGGGACAACCCTCTTCATGTCGTCTGGCGTCTGGTTTGCAAACTTCCACACCCGCGTCTGAGGATGACCCGTTGCCCACTGTCAACACCAAACCAGAAGCTGCTGAGGCGACTCGAGCTTCTTGTTTCGCTGAAAGCCATGCCTCGGCGTCGGCGAGCACCGTATCTGGCATGGCTGCATCCTTCCGCCACGATACATGATCTGCTTGGCTGAGTGTTGCATGCTCCTGCTGTTTTGCTAAGCAATCAACCAGAAGTGGCAGTCGCACATGCATGTACACATCTCCATGGTGGGCGCAAAAACACATCATCGCCAAAAGCTGATGGCTGGTGCCGAGAACTCCTGGACCTCGGCGCTAGCGGAGATCTCATCCGGCGCCTCGTCCTGTCGGACCACACCACAGGTTTAGGGTTTAGGGTTTAGGGTTTAGGGGTGCTTCCCCACAACATAATTAAGTGAGAGTCAGAGCAACGGGCTTCTGGACTGTCCCAGTGTGAACTTGCAAGACTGACTTGCACCGTCGCCGCCCTGTTGCACACATTCCGTACAAACGAACACAATCCCTGAAACCGCAATCCTAAACATGCACAGGAGCTGACATCACACCCGCGGCCACTTCCCTCCCTCCAGCTCTAGTCAATGATTCCCAATCCGTCTCTCAGCCGAAGGACAAATCGCCTAAAGACCTAAAGCCCAAAGCCCCAAACAATTGATTTCCAAATCCCGAACCGTAAACCCACAACCCCAGAACCCTAAGCCCAAACCCCTAACCACTTTGTAAAGGTCCTGAGCCCTATGCCAACTCCCTCAACTTCGACCTCGACAGCCGGTTCCCTTGGAGGCGGCTCGGCTGCAACCTCGAGGCTTAGACTTCACCATCCCTATCTATCTATCTATCTATCTATCTATCTGTCTATCTACGTATTTACCTATCTGTCTATCTACCTGTCTATCTGTCTATCTGTCTGTGTATCTATCTATCTGCTAGCTATATACACACGTACATATGCAGCACACATACATAGAGTACACGGACAAACACATACATGCAGTAGAAGTCCTGGCAATCGACGGGTCTTGCATTGTGGCTTCGCGGCACAAAACGTGAGAAGCAACTACACTGATGTGCCACAACCTAGAACGAACCCGCAAAGCCTCGATCTTTCGCTCATCGTCCACAATGGCGTCTTCCGACATCGAGGCATACAGCTTGTCATCTGCAGTCCTGTAGCCACCCTGAGCTCGACTGTTCAGGCGGGTCACAGTACACCCAAGGGCAGCAGTAATAGACGTAGCCGCAGCAGCAGCAGCAGCCGCAGCAGAAGCCGTAGCCGTGGCGTTAGTAGTGTAATAGTAGTAGTAGTAGTAGTAGTAGTAGTAGTAGTAGTAGTAGGACGAGGAGGAGGAGGAGGCAGTTTTCGATGCACATTTTCGTACTAGCGACGTCCGGTGGACCCGACCCAGTGACCTCGGTGCACTGCTGTCTGGCAGCACCTGACTCCCTCACCCAACCCGGCCACCAAGCTCCGTTCTTCTTCGCAGTGTCACGACATTTTTTGTGCGTTCGCGCACGACTCTGGAAACTTACCTTGTCATTGGCTGCTGCCCGATACCAGTAGATTGTCAACAGACAGGGCATTTGAGATAGAACCCAACACCGGGCTGGAGTGGAAACCACTCAAGAGGAAAGAAGTCCTCGCAGGCCCAATCAGAATACCACTCCAATTGCTGGAACCCATGCGAACCGACCCGGAGCCCCGAGCGAGTGTTGAGGAGTTCCCAACGAGCTGAGGAAGCTGATGTTTACAGACGTCGGAGGTCGTGTGATCTCTGTCTCTTCTTCTCTTCTCACTGTCCACTTTCGCCGCCCGAGCCTCAGTACGAGGCGGACCGGCCACCATTCGTGCCAGGCCATGCCTCAAGCGCAAAGAACCAAAGACAGAGGAAAAAAGGAGGACTGGAGGAGGCCTCTCCGTGCCCTCCCTTCTCTCAGCTTCGGCCTTGGTCTCGACCAGCTGGGCCGCGGAGCCGCTTCAGCCAGCGACTGCATCGCCATGGCAGGTCCTTTTCTTCCTCTCGCTCGCGGAGGAGACGTTTCTGTGTCGATGCTCCTGGGGTCCTGGAGGCTCCGTGCTGAGTGTCGGTTGCTGCGCGATCGCGACTTCATTCTCCAGCAACCACCGTGAAGAGACAATAGAAATCACGGGCGCTGAGGTATGTCTGGGTCTTCAATCTAGGCATGAAATGAAGTTGCACTAACGTCACTAGGGACTTAAGCCGTGCACTCACTCTCGAGCCCGGAACACTGTCATCACAGGGTTCACGCATGTTTATTATGCATCGCTCACACCGCCACAGCTTGAGAGCGCCCAGTGCTCTGAGACACTGAGGCACAGGCCCTTCTTGCCTTCTCGAAGAGCCTTCAGCTTCCTGCGCCCCTCGCGGGCAAGTTCTGTCATGTAGTGGCTTTGCTCGTGCCGGGTGGAGGCCTGCTATGCCTACTTCTCGCTGCACCGCAGCAATCAGCATGCCGGGTGAATATCGCAGCAACAGGATGCAATTCGCCCTATTTCAGGCGTGGGCGCTGAGAGCTCGAACGCTTCAGCAGACTACTCCGCTTAGACCGAGCTTGACAGGTCTACTCGGGAAGCATTTAGCTCTCTGAGCTGTCAACAGTTCAAACGCACTACGGGGGCCTGTAAGTTTTCATTGCATTGGGGCACTGCTGCAAAGAGCCGGGGTTTTCAGCGATGACAGTATTAGTTCCTCACTGAATTGAAACAGTTGGGTTTCCGCAGTTGCGGAAAACGCCCTGGTTGAAATTTGCGCTCTGAAGACATCAACACAGGAGAGAAGTTGAGAGGACATTGAGCTGTCTTCACTACTAATCTTGGACTGAGAGCAGCAGCACAGCTGCAACCGAGAGCACAAATCTGTCCCACGGGAAATCTCGACCGTCGTGGTGCATGATGATCTAAAAGCCAGCAGCCACCAGCAGCACTCATGGCGACCGATCTCTGTATGCGTGCTCTTCTGGCTCGGCATAATTCGGTGGCTGTCATTGACGTCACACTTGCCTCATGCTAGCGGCTTCAGGCACAAGCCTATGCCGGATAGCAAGACTGCTTGCTCTCCAATGTCCGAGCAAAGCTGCATGTACTTCGGGGAGAGCTTTTTCTCCAGGTCATCCACTGATCCTGCGCAATCAAACTGTATGACAACCTTTCCGAGCACCTGGCAGCAGAACATCACTTCAGACACTTAGGCTGCTGCCGAATGCAGCCTCAGCTGACGGATCGAAGTTGGGCCATGTCATGTCAGGCAGGACTGCCCTGCAACAGCACGTGTGCAAATGACCAGCCCAGCAGCAAAAACGATGGCAGAAACCTCGGTCGAGATTTATCACGCTTGATGAAGTCCAGATTCAAGACACAGGTTGTCGACCATTGCCATCCACGCAACGACCAGGCAGGCTGCAATGATGCCCCAGACCAAAGGCCAAAGCCCTGTTGCTTGCAGCAGCGCCGCCACAAGAGCAGGCCCCGCGGCGCCCGGTAACGTGGCCTCCCAATGCACGTGCAGACAGAAGCAAGTCATGTCATTCCCATGTTCCAGCTTCGAAGACCGGCTCGTAGTTTTCTTCCCAAAATCCTAGCCTTGCCCCTCGACACCTCCAACGGCTGAGGCTGCTGCGATGGCATTGCCGAGGCTGACAAGAGCCGCCGCATTGGTTGGGGCAACGTCAAGGTAGACCGTGTTCTGTGCTGTGTCCAAGACACCTATCGACCTCGAGCACAAAGCGGCTAAACTGGAAGCGATCAGGAGCCCTCTGAAATGCTACACTCGAGCGCTCAGGCCGAATCAAGGCCGCAAGTGTAATGGCAAGGCTGGCTGTCATTGCATCTCGCATGATTCCGAAGGTCACCTGGACACTTTGGGTCAGCTGGATCTGCGCAGAAGCCAGGGACCACACCGCATAAAAGCTGTTTGTCCGGTGCGGCTGACGGCTCCACATGATGCACAGATCTGCAATCGCTGAACCACATCTGAACTTCACGCCCGAACGAGATCTATCTGCACCTGTGGCTCTGCTGTACACGTTCTGGGCAAGCAGTGTCTCTACCACGAACAACCGCAGGTGGACATCGCTCCGCTGTTTTCTGATTTCTTGGAGGCACAGGCCAAACCGAGCATCGTTCAAGAGGGAAATCTTGAAGGCAAAGCGAAACGGGTGGCGCAAGGAGCGCAAAAACGCATTCTCTGGAACCTTTTGACAGAGAAGACCATTGCGACGGGAGGGTCCCAGGACGAAAGAACAAACTAGACGCTAGACCTCATCAGCTCGACGGAAGAAGGGAAACGTGTCGTGAGGTCGATGTCCTTCGAACAGTGTTGTGACAACAAAGATGGTTTGTTGGCACCAAAATCACCCCTATGAGGCCACATAGTTTTCAGGTAAACACAAGCTCACAAGCTTTTTCAGCAAGCGAAGAAGGTGTCGCACAAACCAAACGCTGCCCATCCCACGGATTGAAGGGCCTTTGGGCTTGAAGGGGCAAACGACTGCATCATTGTGTGCTGATGTGTTTCCTCCTCCCCGGTTTGTGTTGGAAAGGGGCCTTGACCTACTTCCCGACATCGAATGGCTAAAGGGGGATCAGGCACTCTCCCAGGTTCTTCCAGGCTGGTACGCATCCGAGCCTGAATTCAGTAGTCCGCCAAGGTGGTCCCTCTCCCTTGACTATACTTTCTTACATATGAGCGGAAGAGCGAGTGAACACGGATCGAATGCTCTCGCATTGCAAGGCTGCTACTATTCTTACTGCAAACGAACAGCATTGCTACCGGCTACCGGATTCCGTACTTTGAAAATTGAAAGCAGGAATCATAGACCGCATTTACAACACTGATCTGCAACTGGCCATGGCACCAGTGACACGCCAGCCCCCAAGGCTGCAGGGCATAAAATCCTGCAAGGCGGTGAGAAATCTCAGTGGGGCCGTGGCTTTCTTCAGACGTCAGCCCTGTCCATCGGCGCATGGCCAACGGCGGCCAGCGACGGCTCTGAAGCCAGTCCGTCATGAGTCCGCCAATCACGGAGCCAACACCTAGAATGTAAGTCACAGGCTCAGCTCTGTCGCACGGTTCTCCTTTCTAGGCGGACAATAGCAAGCCAAATTCCCAGGCCTGAAAATGCGGCAGGTAGCATGAGGTAGAGACCAACACTTTCGAGCGGCAGCTGCAGCACCTTGGCTATTGCAGGGCCCTGACCGCGCGGAAGCAAAGCTTGTGAATCCCTTCGATGCCTCCGTGAAGTAGGAGGGGCCCCATGACCTGCAATGGACAAGAAAACTCGCGCAGATATCTTTCACAAAAAGGAGCAGCTGAGTGCGCAGCATAATGGTGTACATGGCGAAATTGTTGCTGCCTGTAGGTGGCTTAGAGATGCTTAGAGAAGGCTTAGAGTCTGTCGAGCTGACACGAACCTCACGCGACCTCACCCAAGCTCTCCAATTGCAGCAATGCGACAGTGCACCACCAGGAGCGCAAGAAAGCCTCTCTTTCTTAACCTCGGCACAGACGAATATTGACTCTGGTCTGATTGACACTTCTCTGCCAAGTGTCGCATGCAGCGGTAAGAAGCAGTGGTCCGACTTGACGCCTGTAATGCCAGCGCCCAAGGACTCCACGACCAGGTGATTACGGTGAACAGGACTGCGCCTTGGACTGGCTCTTCCGAGGAGTCGTCGCCCTGCACTTCCCACACTTGCACAAAAACGCAGAGCACACCTCCTTCTTCAATCACGTACCCGTGCCTGGCA
The DNA here is from genome assembly GCA_905221635.1 of Symbiodinium sp. CCMP2456. Lineage (NCBI taxonomy): Eukaryota > Dinophyceae > Suessiales > Symbiodiniaceae > Symbiodinium > Symbiodinium sp. CCMP2456. The sequence goes on from CAJNDV010035507.1 coordinate 74,334, forward strand.
AGTCTTCCGGACTTCGATTCTGCTGTCTTTCTTCGTCATCGCAAAGCCAAGCCACAGCATGGAAAACCTTGCTTCAAGAGAAGCAGCGCTTGAGGTGCTAGGCCCTACTAGGCCGCTAGGCGCTCAGTTCTGCATATTGCTGTTGAAGCAACAGAAAGCTCACTGTGCCAAAGATGCAGAAGCTCGCTCGCCAGCCTGCCTTCCACAAGCCAATGTATCGAGGGGGAAACAGACTGCAGGAACCCAACGAGAAGTGCTTCAAGATCTGGAAATCAGCAGACACTACAGGCTGTTGGAGCCTGCGAGCAGATTAGTGGCGCCAAAACGGATGCCACGATTTGCCCAAAGCGGAAGGCCAATGCGCGTGCAGCAAGCGAGCATCCGCGTTCAGATGCCTCGGCCACCGACTTGGACATCGCACCCTCATGCACCCTTGCCCATGCTAGACATACTAGCGTGATCTTTTGCCCTCCGTGCCATGACTGCCAGTTCGGTCGGAGTGCCGGCACGTAGGCGGAGATCAGTTGCATGGTGGTGGGCATGACCGGCGATGCCGCTAATCCCAGCAGAATGTGGAGAAGCCAGACATGCCAGAAACCGAGATCGGAGGCCATCCTCAGCACTTACGCAGCTCTTCACAGTCTGTACATGTCTGTACACAGCGTAGACATGCTCCCCCAAACGCAAACGAGTTACGGAATGGCAATCGCAAGGGAGCTCCAAGAGATTGCAGCAAACGCCAAGACCAGCCCTGCACCGTACCGCGACGACACGGGACCTTGACAGCAGGATCGCGGCACGACACCAAGTCTGAATAAGAGACTGCGAACGTCTCCTTCTGCCGCAGAGTTGCCAGCAAACACGTTGCCAACAAGGTAGCCCCAAAAGAAGGATCCCAGCAACATGCCCTGACAAAGCGAGCAGGTCAGCAACGCCATCTCCCGTCTTTTGTAAGATGTTGGAACTAATCGTTTCCCGCTTATATTAAACCCCCCTCCCTGATTTAGAAACCCGAAATCTAGGACCGACTTTAAATACTGGAGGGGTTCGGGCATCCGGATATGGGTCAGTCAGATAGGTATGTAATTGAAAAGATTGCTAGATAGGGACATACCCAATGCCCTACACCCTAAAACCCCAATTAAGCCCTAAACCCTAAAACACTAAGCCGTTAGCTTTAGGCCATAAACCCTAAAACCCTAAGCCTCCAGCTTTAAGCTTTACTTAGACATGAAGCCCTAATCCCTGTAGCCTTAAGCCCTACCTAAAGCCCGAAGCAAGCCCTAAGCCCTGACGCCCTAAGCCCTAAACCTTAGGCCCCCTGAGCCCTAACGCCCTAAGCCCTAAACCTTAAGCCCCCAAGTCCCCTAAACCTAAAGCCCTAAACCTTAAGCCCTGCGCCCCAAAGCTCGAAGCCCTGCTCGCCTGGATCCTTTCGTTTAATACGAAGATAGTCTTGGCTCTGTTACACCTCATACAAACCCTAGCCCTAGCTCTCCCCTAATATGTTAACTTTACCATGGGGGCCCCGAAACCGCAAAAGTCCGGGGACGTATTAGGGGGAGGTGATCACGCCGATGGCCGATGGCCTTGACTTGCACATCCCAGTGATACTCCTGAACCATGAGCACCTGATGCGGCAAACGCCAGAGCCATGAGACTCTTCCCTGGTTCCTACGAAGATCCAAAAACGAAAAATTTGACTGTGACGCTCGGAGCCGAGGCGCGGCACAAGTTCCTTGCACAGGGAGCTCCGACGCTACGACACCAGCAGCTAAAGCAAGCTTTCTCAAACAGCCTCCCTTCTCCGTTTCCCCCGGCCTAGGCAAGCGCGCAGCAGGTAGTTCGAGACACAAACTCCGGCCTTCAGTTGAGATGTGGAGGACTTCCGCTTCTCAAGCGTTGAGGGTAAACCGTGAGCCATCAGCCACTTCAAAGAGAAGACATCTGCAGGCTGAGTCTGTTCATCGGATGACTCCAAGCGGCCATGAGCACCTGCATCCGAACGCGGGGCACCAGGTGAGTCCAATGAGCATATAAGCTCGTCACCTCATCGCGGGAATGGCACCACACATGCTCGAGAACGTGTCAATTCTTGCTTTTTGCCAGGCAACTTTGCAGTAAGACGGCGGACTTTTCATGGATTTGTCTGCCAAACCGCTGGCCAAGCCTCAGCTCAAGTTACCTGTCTTGATGCGTGGCTTAAAAACATGTTTCTGAAAATGCTTGCAGTTTCTTGAACCAATGTATACCTCTGAGAACATGCCTGGATGTGTTGGTCATCGGTACATGACATCACAAACACGTACACTTAAGAGCGAGGCGAATTGCATCCGCAACCAAGATGGACTTGTCCACCGTCATAGCGTTAACGGTGGCCCATGTGCTCTCTCCAAGACACATGCAAACCAATTCAATGATTTTTGACATGCGGAAACATGTTACAACCTGCCGCCCGAATCGATGGAAGGCTGCATCTGGTTTATACTTGACACCCGCGATTTAGCACGACAACACCAATCATGTCTGTGCCTTGAGCCCGTCGACCATTGGTCGCTGCTCTCGTGACATGGTGCAACTCACATAAGAAACAAGCGAGGGAAGCGCGAGGGAGGGAGAGACAGAGACAGACAGAGAGCGACCCTGCAATACGACTGCCCACACAGAAGAGTAAAACCTAAAGAGTCCAAAGCACACGTTGTGTAGAACTTGTCACTACCGGCACTTGCAAACAAATAACTTTCAGTGCTGAGTGTAATCTTCTCTTGCTGCCACTGAAACCTGTCTCGGAAGCTAGCTGGAGTGAACAAAAATCGCTTGTTCATGGCGCGGCCTGCGAACCAAGCTTGGAGTTTGTCTGGAACTGCTCAATGAGATTCATGTCCTGGGTCCAGATGAGACATCGAATTCGGGATCGCGTGGCGTATCGTCGTGTGCTGCTTTCGCTTTCCTGACGTGTTGCTGGGAGCAAGCATCGTGACCCCGGACTTCACTCCCATGTAGGCCCCCATGCTTTCACACCAGTTCTCAAGCAGCCTGATAAAACACCAAGCACCTCCCAATATCCAAGCAATATTCGAAAATGCAAACCCAAGAACAAAGCCACTCCCCAAAGCCAAACCCAAGATCCACAGCACAATCTGAAAACCGAAAGCACACACAAATCCTTACCCTAACCCGTTCCAAAACTCATGTAATCGCATGGGGCCTGGGGCCAGTGATGCCAATAGAAAATATCCAAAAACACCGCAACCCTGAGTTGAACATGTCATTTGCCCTTGTAACCACCGACTGTCCTTCTTTTGAATACTCGTTGCTTGTCAATTGCCTGCCTCGCTCCGTCGTTAGCTTCCTTGCCTTGTCTTATCTTGTCTTGCCTTCGTTCTTGTGTCGTTCATCCTTTCTGTGATCGGTGCTTGTCCTCGTGCTTTGCGCTGCCTCTCAGAATGCTGTATCCTGGTTCCCTTGCTTTGGAACTGTGTTTTGTCATGTGGTCTGTTGGACGATCTTGCGGCCTTCCTTCCCATACAGTAAGCTTATGACATGGTTAACTTTAGCGATTGTCTGGTTGGGCACGATGCCAGTTGCAGACAGGCTGTGAGGTCCGCGATCAGCGCATGCTTGCTGTGGGACCCAGGAGTTTTCCAAAGACCGGAGCTTTTACGATCGCGCCCTGCAAAACGGCTGGCCGTGAGGGCTTTGCGTGACGCCCGCCTGCCACGGCAACATCCGAGCTCGGTGCTTTTGCAAGCACGTTGTGACGCTATAGGTGCATGGGGTGTTCCATGTAAGCTCAACTGCTACTACAGCTTGCAAGTTCCTGATTGCCATCAGGTGTCCTTAAATTTCTCAGCCAAATCATTCCACTCGTCCTGCCATGTAGCGAGCACTTGGCATGCAGGACCTGTATCCGGTTCTGTGAATGACCAGACAGCCGCAAGCATGCAAAATAGGTACTTGCTCAGCTGCATGACTCTGGCCAACTTCCGAGTCCTCGGTCATCACCGTGCCTGAGAAGTTGAGCTTCACATCCTGAAGAATGCTTCAAATTCAGCGATGCCTGCTGAGCTTTGTCTTACAGAGTGCTCCTCCAACTTTCCAACTGGGGCTGGCGGTGGAACACTGGGTTGACTACCAGACTGGTCTGCACAGAAGCAGAGCCGCGAGACTCACAGGGAAATCTGACACCTCGCCTTGCGGCGCTGTCACCTCGGCAAGCATCTTTTGCGCCCGCTTACACCAAGGCCCAAAGCCCATCATGTTGCCTGCATGAACTCGAAGCCTCATGGAACCTTCAGGACTGGACCTGACGCCCTTCAGCAACTGCCTCAGCCTATCAGACAAGAGTGTAAGCGAGCTCATCTCGTCCGTGGCTGACACGATGGGTATGTATGCGCATTACCGTCTGCTGAACCTGCAGAAGAAGAACTTAAACTTGCGGCGCCTCCAGTTTCGCAGCTGCTAAGTTGGCACGCGCTGCGGCCAACTCTGCCCGTGCTTTTGCCAGGATCGGATCCTCGCCCGGACGAACCTGATTTGGCTTCGGGTGTGCAAAGTCGAGCCAATAGCAGTTCCCGGTGCAAGCCTCCACCTGAATCTCCGACCCGAACGCATCTTCGGCTTTCTTCACCTCTGCCGCCTCTGATGCCTCTCGCTGAACGCGAGCAGCCTTCACTTCCTCCTGCTGAACAGCCAGTACGTCCCAGAGCTCGCCAGTGGACGTGGCCTGGAGCCCCAGCTAGGCCTCCTCCTCTGCAGCTTCACGCCGCAGAGCCTCCCACCGACCCGTCCAAGCTAGTCTCAAATCTCTGGAAGGCAGCAGCTGGTCGCAGTGTTCGCCTCAGCCTGGGCAAGCAGCGCTGCGACCTGAAGCAGGCTTCACATCACATCTCGTGTGCTGATGAAGGGCGGAAAGGCTCAACAGGGGCCTCGTCGGCATCTTCCGCCCGCAACCAAACTCGAACGTGTCTGTGCTGTGGATGCACTCCACCAACAAAGGCGAGACTCGCCTGCTCGGAATGAAGTGATGCTTCGAAACTGCTGAGCTGATCTTGCTTCCGGCGAGGCGTACACATGCAGACACAAAGCACGCACGGATTTTGAGGTCAACCTCTTCATCTGGCTGCAAATTCCACGCCACCAGGCACCGGCCCAACAACGCTGCACCTCACTGTCACACTGTTTTGCTGCAGGTCCGGACACAGTGCATGCAGCAACTGCAGCAAGCGCTGCATGCTGCATGCACTCACTCATGCACGAGACTCGCTCTCCATGCTCCTTCTCAGTCTGAGGAGCGGACAGGCGAGGGGCAATAGTGACAGGGCTGATAGCTTTGGACTTTGACGTCGGCCCCCCATCATGGTGTATCTAAATCGACTGGTTTGTCGCGGGTCTCGAGGCTTCGGTGCTTGCTGCTTAAGGCTGTTACCGAAGCTTGACCAAAATGCTGAGGCAAAGCCCAGCATCCTGCACTTGGCTTCCAGATGCTGTCATAGGTGGTTCTAGCATTTCTCTCATGAGACACTATGAGCCTCGAGCAAACGGTAAACTCATGCTGTCTTCCATCTGGTATGGGTCAGGTAGGCTGGATGAAGTAACCTGCCGCGAGTCACTGGACGCCAACAGAGCATCTTTGGAGTCTGCGCACTGCTTCGAGCTGGCAGCTAAAGAGAGACGAAACCCGGAAACCATGCGTCTGAAGTCATGGCTGGGGCTTCTGCCGGCCACGCATGGCATGGATGGGACATGGCGAGAAGTGAATAATGGAGGCTCGGTCTCCGTCCTAGGCAGCCAAAATCAGCAAAAGGATTTCTCACGATGGCTAAAAAGATTCCATCTTGCATGACATGCAAGATGGAATCTTTTTTATATAATTCACATTGTGAGTTATTTAGTTGAGTCACATCTACCGACTTGCCCAACAGGCCCAACACATTCTGTGTCCTCAACATTCTCACGGCACAATGGCTTGCTTTGCACGGGCTGCGCAGATTCCCCGATGCGCCTGTTGCCTCACGCTTGTTACAGCACCCCTGGATGTGAAAGGCATCCCGGCGGCACAGCTCGCACTGCTCTCCCCAACATCCGTGGCATTGCTCGTCCATGCATGTCTCCACGAAAGCGTCTGCGCACATCTTGGGGGAAGTGGCAGCACCGGTGCACCGTTGCTGCTTCTTGGTGACAAAGCCGGCATTGCTCTACCCAGAGCATTTCTTGCCGATGTAAGTGCTTGCATCAGCCTCCCACACGCAGGATCATGCAGGCAAGCGCTTCGGCACCATACAGGTCAGCAAAGGGGTCAGCGTCAGGCTGCTCCACCTTGCACATCTCTGGCTGCGCACTTGCATCGTACTTGGCACAGCACTGGGTGATGCGCATTCTTCCCCACGGAAACAGTGGCATTGCTCTTCGACGCAGGTCTTGGTATCCTCCTCAACCTCAGCATCGTCGCACATGTTTGGCGGTGTGGTTGAATGCCAATGCTTGTCACAGCACTGATGAATGCGCTCGCTGTCCTGACGGCAGTGTTGGCATTGCTCGCCACCGCAACCGCGGGCACTCGTTCTCGATACAGGTGCTTGCATCAGCCTCCCACACACAGGTGAAGGCCGCACAGGCCGGCGCAGGGGTCAGCAAGGGCCAAGGCAGGACAGATGGCGGCGAACAGAAGACGAACAGCCATAGCTGACGGGAGAAGTTGGGAACGCTATAACTATAATCGAGCAGGCGCTTGAACCAAACTGTTCCAAGGGATCTCAAGGGATTGCTGCCGATCAGGCGTATTTTCAACAACACCGCACCGAGCGGTAGAGTCAAACAAAATTTCGACAGCCCTTTTTCAAGTTTCGTGCAGCGCGTACTGGCTCAGCAACTTCTCCAGTCTTTGCTCCGGGTTTTCGATGAGATCAGGATCAACCTTCAACTCCAAGGCATCTCAACATGAAGGCAACGCTATGAGGCCCCAAGCTTCAGACATGAGCAGTTGAAAGCCTCCAGAACTTCGCATCCACGGGGAACAAGGGCCGGCAAGCAGAACTTGTACCTTCTCCTCGAGTTGTGGCGAAAGCCGGAGTCGTTCAGCTGAGACTTCTTACTGCTGCGGGGCACAATGTGTTCTCAAGGATGGTGACCTGAGTCTACAGATCGACAAAGCGCTGGTTTTCTCACTCCTACAACTGGCAACACACATAGAGGCTTCGTGCCTAACCAGGGTCCGGGCAAGAGCTCGCGCGCCTGTTCCCTCTTCGGCAGCCTTCTGCGCGACGGTGCGCAAAGCCGCATCCGTGAAGCGGAGCCTCAATTTAGAATCCAAAATCGAAGTCGAAAGCACACCTCCAAAGGAGGGCCCTGCCCGTCGCGACTCTAAGCTGGGAACTCGATTCCGTAACGGCGGAAGTCATCTGTGAGCTGGGACGTTGCCTGTAGAACGCTTTCTGAAGGGGAACACAGAACAGTATCTGACGCTCCCGATGGATCCCGTTGGACTGCTGATAAGCTGAACCATTTGCTGAACAATCGCAGCATGTCGCAAAAGCAAGAGCGGTAACAAGGCTTCCTTGCCCCCAAGTTGCCCCATCTTCTGCTGTCCTGGGATAAGCACCGTTGAGGTACGGCTGTCACGAATGCAGTGCAGCGATTGCTCCATGTTATGGAAGCAGGCCAGCTACATCAGATTCGCGGCAGAAGTTCGGTCGGTGACTGCAACACCGTGAGCAAACGCGAATAAAGTTTTGGCTGCAGCTGAGCTACGTCAACACCTGGAACAGATCCTCATCTGAAAGTGCTTGCAGCGCAACGCGCACTGGCAAGCGGCCCACGAATTCCCTTTCCATGCCAGCTTTGACAAGCTCTTCCTTAGCTCTGCCAACACTTGCCCGATGCCAGCAGTAACGCTCGTGTTGCACATGATCCCCCGGCGTTGAATTCACACGCGTTGATCAGTCTTCCGTGCGAAGCTCAGAGTCTCGGGCAAGAAGTGAACAGGAACATTAACAAGAGGAATATTCTGCAGAGCTCACATCATCACATATCATTACGTCCAACACCGACCACTCAATGGCAACACAGGGTCCTAAGCCACTCAAGTCGGCTTGTTGAGGCTGGTGGACACACACACAGAGACACATTTGCCAGCTCCCACGAGGTAGCTGCGTTCATCCAAGCTTCAGTATCGGCCTGCGGCGCGGGTCGAGGGGCCAACGCTTCTAGTCTTACGAACACGAAAGAAGCACGGACTGACAGACGTGAAGTTTGCTTCGTCGAAAACACAAGAAATGAGCAACGGACCCCCCTCCCTCGGCCTTGTGCAGCATCGACCGGACATCTTCAGCCTTCTCTACTGCTCCAGAAGTGAAACCGAAGCCCTTCATGTCGCGGATATGATCCTGCAGCGGTTTCAAGCAAGGAAGACACATGCATTGAGGACTGTGGGCTGGCATGTGTATGTACCAGATGGAAGCATGAAAGCAGAGCATCGCAGCACAAACCGCAGCTGGCACCTACTAGATGTCCAGACTTGTTCAACGTCCCAGTGCAGGAGCATGACACGCAACCAGCATGAGCCCGGTCTTCTCTACTATCAGCAACCGCCGGAACTGAGAGAAGTCTTTGCACATCCGACTGTGGCGCATTGCATTGAGTTTCACACATGCAATTCGGTGGCCGGCACTGGTACATGACCGAAGCATGACTGCGTGCTGCATAGATTGCATGCACGCACAAAGCAATTGGACGAAGCCGACACATTTGTGCCTCCCTCAAGATCCGAGGAGCTTCAAACAGGGCATAGGCTGTGCAGTGTCAGAGGGTCTTTGCAAAAGCTCAACAAACTCGCAATTCGAGGTCTGGACGGGAACTTCGAGCCCAACCGGCAGAGACACTCTTCCCCCGATACATGACTCGAAACGAGTTCTTGGGATTTTACCTGTCTGAAGAAGCCCCAATGAAACGGGGCAGCCTCCTTGAGCTTCTCATCAAGCTGGCTGAAAGCACCGGAGAAAACGAACAGCACATGCCTGCACAAATACACATCGACCGCGGGTGCCCTCTTTCGTCTGGAATGAAATGCACAAGGTGTCAACCTCGTGATCCTTGGATATCCTTAAAAATGTTACAGCAAGGCCTTCACGGAAGCATTGGACATCGACGACGGCACGACAGACCCTGTCGGTCCCTCGGCTTTACTTCTTTGAAACCCAATCAGGGAATACCTTTTCATACTTTCCTACTGCAGTGCAACCCTTGACACAGCACTGGTCCAGAAGTGATACGTTTCTCAGCTCATCCTGCCTTGTTGACATCTTGGTGCCCTTGTCCCCACCCATGGCGCCGAGAACCAAACGTGGCCCTTGACCACCCACTGTAACTTCGGTGTCCTGCTTTGTGAGCGCGTGCAAGCACTGTCCCCTAGCGGCCTTGCGCCTGCTGCCTTCGAAAACAGGCGCGTCCTCCATGAGCTTCAAGAACGTGCTTTGCGTAGCCCGCCTTCCAGAACTACGAGCAGAGGAGGTTGGAGAATCGGTGGGCAGTTTCAATCAAAGTCCTCGAATTGGTGTGAAGTGTTAACATCTTTTCGCGCACGCGGTCTGAGCATCTGAGAGGCTGGCCTGAAGGAGGAGGTGCGCCCACCTCCCTCGGAGCAGACTTTGTCGATCTCGTCTACATAGACAATGCCCACCTCACGAGTAAACATCATGCCGGGTTCATGCCACATTTGAGTCTGCTTGAAATGCCTGAGCAAGCTCGACATCGCCGTCTGCAGCTTGCAGCAATTCGCCCATCACCTGCAGCACTCTGCAGACCTGAGCCTAGTGACTATTGCTCCAGACGCCTGAGAGAGGGAAGACAAGCCCTTGGGACGACAACGTGACACAGCCCACCGCCGGGAGAAGCTGGAACTTGTTTCATGAAGAAATGACACTTTAAAACTTTGTATCTGCTTCCGGACTCAGCACGAGGGAGGCACCTCGTCCGCATCGCGTCCCACATATCCGGTCTCCGTGAACTTGGTTGCCTCTACACGCTCGCGGTTGCTGAGCTTGACAATCCGCGAAATCAGTAGTTGAAAGAACTTCTGCGCCATCCACCAGCAAGCCGCGACAGAAAGGGAGCTCCAGACTAGTCGTTTTGGCAAATCTCAGGCCCATGCGTCCGCTTTCACAAACGGAACACCAATGAGGTCCTGAGCCATTTCGGTGGGAGCCACTTGTGCTTACAGCAAGAAGCTCTCTGCAGAATCGAGCCGAGGAGCAGCCAGGTTTCTAAGCAAGTAAGTCTTTCCACTGCCGGTGGGACCCAGCAGCAGGATGTTCGGCTTGGTGTAGTTCTTCACCTTAGACAGGCGATGCGTCGATGCCCCCTAGGGCCCAGCGCCTGCAGTCACCTTTGAGCCCGCGGCCCGCTTGGGCTTCAAAAGCGTGGCCTTGGCCGCTCGGGTGAAGAGCGCTTTGACCTCCGCCTGAATCTTTGGAAGATCCTCCGACTCGTCGAAGTGGCCCTCTCCGGAATCGTCTCGGTACGTCCGCTTCTCCAGATCGATCTCGAAACGCTCCACGCGCTCCAGCTCGGGCTCTCCGTTCACATACTCGGCGACGTGGTCCTCCTCAACCTGGAGTAGGATTACCTGTCAAAGTGTACAGTCACGGCAGTGCAAGCACGACGACACCAGCCGCAAAAACCTAAGTCTGGTCAAGCTGCATCTCCATCGGTGTCGGTGAACTGAACTTTGTCCAGCCCATCGTGGCTGGAGTCCACCTTGGCACCTCGCACGCCCGGAGAACGGCCCAAAGATTTTGGCTTGTTCAGTCTCTTCGGCGGCCTGTCTCCGCATCGGCAGGACTTTGCCTCATCCGGGTTCTCTCTCTGAGTGTACATGGGCCGACAACAGAAAAGGGCGTCATGTCGTGAGATCCGAAGTTCAAGACATTTTAGGACGAGCTGCATCCCCCAACTGCGATCAGGGACGTGCTGTTGCAAACTGCTCAATGCCATACCAATGACAAGACTCCACATGGAGCGAGATTTTGCAGCTGAGACACTCCGAAACTTCACCAGGCGGATCAGCCTGCTTGGCCTTCTCTTGCACAGCTTCCTGCAGATATTTCCCATTCCAGGCAGTTGGGTCTCGTCTGAATGGTGTGTGACCGTGACAGCGACACCGCCACGGACAGTCTCCGAATAGCCGTCCCGTCCTACTGAAAAGGTAGCTAGACAGGATTGAAAAGGTGGAAGATGCGGGCCTCGAGTAATGAAGACTCCTCAGTATGTACAGCATCTGAAGTGGGGGTTTCAGCCTTGCAGGGAACTGAAGGCCGTCTGCTCTGGTCTTGACATGCACGCATTGCCATTGACAGGATACTTCAGGGTCGATCCAGGTCAGGCCTCAGCCACACCTTCGCTGGCCTTTGAGGTCGCTGCAGGCTTTTCTTCTGGCTGATCTTTCTCCAGCTTCTCCTTACGAACCGTTGCTACAGCTTCGATCACAAGGCAGCTACCCAATAAGCCTAACAAAGCTTCATAGTCCCAAATGAAGGGAAAGTGCACCGCATCAAGCAAAATCTCGGCACTTTCATCGTGGAATCTGGATACCCCGAGAGCCCTTCCCCGCTGTGAAGACTAATCGCCTGACCCTTGGCCCTTGGCCCTAGGCCCTAGAATCTAGAACGGTCCTCGTCCTCCGCCTTGGGCTCTGTCTGATTGGGCTCGACATCAATAGCGAGCTCTTCCTAAAATTGAGGCAGTCGCAGCAGTCGCAGCAGCCCGCAAACTTCTCCCGCCTTGGCGCGGTTGTAGTGGTCGCAGATCGCGACCGAAAGCATCTCTTTCGCAGCCGTCTGGCAAATGACGTAGCGATCCTAAGCTCCCCAGACAGAGCTGCTCTGCTGTTAACTAGAAAGTCAACTCGGCTTTGTCTGCGCATGGGCCTGGGGCTCGAGAGAAAAAATGTAAAAATCTCCGTCAGCTGACAACTATGGCGAGCCGTTCAGGGAGAACTTCCAAAGGGCTGGTTTGGCAGTGAATTCCGCTGGCATGAAGCCAGTGCCATCCAAGATGCAAGATACTCTTTGACTTCGTCCGGGCGGAACGCGAATCTCTGCAGTATTTCCCTTCGCCGGCTCCCCTTGGACCGGTCCTGGCCTGGGCTCCTCCATGGGGCAAAGAAGGCTTGCTAGAAGTTTCAGCGTTCCTCCTGCGTGACCTGTCGTTATCTCTGTTCCGAGCCTCTGCGAGCCGACCTGCGTCAAGCGCTTCAGCAAGAACTTGCGCAAGTCGGCCGGCGAGGTGATGTCTGGCACATCCGTGGAATCCTGGCAAGGTGGCCCGGGCTGCGCGGAGGCTTTGGAGACTCAAAGAGAAGAGAAGTCTAGGTCTCTCTCCTTCGGTACGAGCCCTGGCGTGCCCTTTGCGCCCGGTCGGTGTGTGAAAGCTACAAGGTCCCTCGCTTCTTCTCAGCAGGTCCTGGGGTTTGCCTCCCCCGTATTGGCCGGGAGGGCTTGGGGCTTTTGCATGGAGGCGAAATGCTGGTTGAAAGCCGCAAGCAGCATCAAGCAGGCAAATGGAGCTGCCTCAACATGGACATATGCGTGAATTGATTCGCAGGCCTGTGGGAGTTAGGCCCAAGTGCCTGCGATTGATTTGGAGTCGACTGTTAGCACTATTACCGAACACCTTGGACACACTGGACCCAACCACGGGACGGCACCTCTGCAGCACCCTATAGCACTTCCGGCAGGTCAACTGACAATCGACCATGTGGCGAAGCAAGCAAAACTTGGCATATCCACAGGTCTGACTGTCACCAAGTTCACTCCAGTGAGGGAAAGGAGCCTACAGCAAACGGTCCTGGAGGCAACTAGAGAGTAGCACACGACTTTCCCCGGGCTTGCCGCTCCCTATAGAAAGGAGTAGTTGCGTCTCCGTAGTCACCATAGTCTAGGGAAGGGACATCGCGGAAGTTTAGAACGCCGGTTCAGGCTGAGGAAAAAATCAGAGACAGTGCAAATGCTTCAAGACATAGATATTCACCCAGCATTCATGTCACACGATTTGCACGCATGTGGAACGCAAGTTCAAGTTTGGGAGTAAAGCTGCCTTCTGCAGAAAAACAACAGAACACCCACTTCTCTCTTCTTCACCTACCTCCCGCTCGTCAGAGCTGCCCCATCCACCATTTTGGTAAGATGGGCTCCACTGTGCAGGGCTGAGAAAGAGCTGGTGCCCACGTCAACCCCACACACACACTCTCTCTCTTCTTCTTCTTCTTCTCCGGGGCCTAGGGAGCTGTCCAGGCTCCCCGCACCGCAAGGTGCGCCCCCCTCTTGGGGGCTTTGTAGGGGCACAGCAAGTCGGTAAAAGATATACACACTCTCTCTTTGCTTTGCTTTGCTTTGCTTAGGGCTTGGGGCGGGAGCACACACTCTCTCTCTCTCTCTCTTTCTCTCTGTGTTTCTGCGTATGTCTTCTTCAGAAAATCATTTGATCGGCTTCGGCCCCACCCTCGGCCTCGGAGGATGATTCGTCGGCTGGGCCTTCGATTTGGCCGTCCTCGGAGAAGACGAGGATGCCCGGGTTGTTCCCATGGTAGTTTGCAACCTCGCCCTTAATGTGAGACCACCACTCGTGATAGCAGTCCGGAAGGGCTTGCAGGACAAAACTCCCACCTGCTACGTTCTCGTGGGTCACAATGCCTTGGATGCTCAGGGACGCCTCCTCCATACGGCCTCGGAGGACTGTGGAGCTGTCTGCGAGGATGAGGTAAGCGGCTTCGCCTGTCCTGTCCACCCTGGCCTCAAACGGGCCCTTGAATCCCAGTCCTCTCGACCGCCAACGCCCTCTGCTGCTGGTGGAAAACTCGACCTCTAAGTCGATTCTGTTTCCTTGAGTTAGCTGTGAGTGTTGGATCCACCCGATCAGAATGTCTGAAGCTCGAGGGTGATGGTGCCACCAGTGCTTCGCAGTTTCATCGGCTTCTTTGCTAAGCGACCACGGCCAGTGGAAACTTCTGCACGCTGTTCGCCGACGCCTTCTCAAAGCGCCGAAGCAACCGGCCAACACGGCCGGCATCAGATGCGAAGATGTCTGCAAGGGTCTGTGCTCGTTGAGCAGGCAGACACGCAGTTGGCCAAAGCCTGCAGGTCCCCCACCCGCCGCAGGCACCGAACGCTGCCCGCAATGACGGGTGGTTCTCGGAATTGGTGCGCCAGGACAGGCCTCAAGGAAAGAAGGCGCCATGGGACTTGCTAGGGAATCTCACCCGGAACCTCTTGCACTTGTGGGCGTCTCCAGACTGCCGGGCTTTAATGTCCTTGGTGTTCCTATTGATGATTCGGAAGCTGTGTGGCTCAAGACTCCTGGAGCCGAATACAGGGCATCAGCACCGGCTCACTGGGTGCGCAACGTACAACCTGCATCTCATCTGCTGTGGGGAAGAACACTGCTGCGATTTCACAACAGCCCGGGCAAGCCACAAAGTAAATTTGCAGTATTTCTTGGGCAGTAGGTCGTATGCCAGGTCAAAATGAACTGCTGTCTTTGTTCTTCCTCTACACACAAAAGGAAGGGGCCCATCAAACCTGACAGCCTTTCGGCACAGCCTATTGCGGGCGCAGGCGGAGCTTTCGAGTACACCGTTAATGCGCACGCGAGCAGACTCAAGAGCGACACGACCCAATCCCACATGCTTGTGCAATACTGTGGCGGTGGTGCTGGTACGGTAACCCTCTATATTGGTCAAAGAATCAACCGCAATCACCTCACTTCTCAACGGAGTGCAGACGACCCTTTTGCACTGCCGCAGCCTGATCTGCAAACGTTCCTACGGAATGCACGGTTTCGCAAACTATGCTCATGTAAAACAACATTGATGGCATTGCGGCATGATCGACTGAGTGGTAACTGGCAGCTAAGTGTCAGAAGCCCAGGTGATCTATTTAGCCTTTGTTCGGCTTTGTACTGAGGATGGAAGAGAGAGCCGGCGGCATCTGCTCAGACAGGAATGTTCTCGGTCCGCTTGAATGCATCCTGGTCAATCCTGCGCAAGACCGGCTCACATGTGCCATATGCTCGCACGATCTCGGCCTTCATGCTGAATTCGGAAAGCTTCGAAGATCTTGAAGGGGTGTCCCGGAACAAGATGCATTACGCACTGCGGGCAGTCTCTGCAGCCTCAAGATCAAGCCCAAATTCACGACAAGCAAAAGGACAAAAGAGAAGGAGAGAGGCAGCGAGTACACACAGACAGATGGACAACCAGGCATGCAATATGCAGAAAGTCGGACGAACAGACAAATAGGAAGGAAGGAGGAGGGACAAGAGAATCAGAGAGGCAGGGAGCCATAAACAAAGAGAGAAAGATAGAGCAACAGCAGAAGGAGAGGCCGCCGCAGGTCGAAACTCAGCAACGCCCTGTGACGTCCTCTTGATCATGGCCTTCAGCTGCTTCAGTGGGCCCACCTCGTAGAAGTCTTTCACCTAGACTGAACAGCTCAAAGCTCCGACGAAGGGGTGCATGCTGCGGCATCAACGTAACGAAACAACGAAACAGCCTTTTACGTTGCCAACTGAGACCGCTGCCCCATCGAAAACCATCTGCTTTACAGTCTGCTCCCAGAGAACTTCACCCGTGAGCTGCCTGGGCGACGATAATGACTTTTTTCGCAAACTCACATGCGCGTCCGTGTATGCTCTTGCTGAAACTCTTGAAGCCTGCTAACATGACATGGTCCATCGCCCGTAACCTACCTAGAACTGCTGCGGGCCGGGCTTTTTCATGTAGTCCACAAACTCTGATGGCTTGGTTCCTTTCGCTTCCGTGCTGTGGGGTCGAACTGCAGGTGCTGCTCAAGCCAGTCCCTAGGCCTGGTGGCATCTTCTTTCCAGTTAGGTTGAAGTACACAGCGCACCTGCCGGCATGTTCTAAAAAGCATCCCCGATGTGTCACTCACTGGAGAAGCCTCGGAGGCTTCATCTTCGGGAGCATGGAATCGATCGCCTTCGACAACTCCTCGCAGAGCGGTCACGGCTCGCAAGGTTCGGATGTGCGGATCGCCAGAGAGTAGGCCTTAGAGAAGATCCCGCAGGGACCATGCCATGCCGTCCTCTTGAGCCGGCTGCATCAGAGGCGTGTGGAAGCCACCGCCCGTCTGGCACACAAGGGGCTTGCAAAAGAAACCACCAAGCAGCAGGACACATTCAGGCAGATGGCAGACACAGCAGAACCCAGAGAGAGAAGAGAGACAGTGAGAGAGTCACTCGTCGGCAGCTTCAAAACTGCGCCCCATGGCCTTGACTGCCCGAGCTTGCAGAGCTCGTGCCTGCGACGATGCGCGCAGCCAAACCGACGGCATTCACTGCTGGTGGTTGCCACTTCTTGGAGCTGCCTTCATTGCTAGCTCACAGAGCTTTTCAATGGCAGGCTTCGTGCCACCGCAAGTGAAGCCCGCTGGAAACAGCACGTTGGCGACCTGACCTCGGGTAAACTTTGCTGTCGCAGTCGTGGCAGTCCATGTGGGGTCAGGGAAACGATGAGAGCCGATAGCGTCCGGGTCCCCGGCACACCGGCGTCGGCGAGCTGGTGTCCAGGTCTTTGGCTTCCTTGCCTTGGGGAAATCTCGAGTCGTTCCGGCCGGCGAACAGCCTCCGAGACTCCGGCAGAGGCGGTCCACGGTGTTCCTGTCCAGACCGGCGACCGAGCACATGGCTTGCCTCATGACAGGGAATACAGGGAAGACAGGGATCCATGGTTTCCAATGTCGGCACCCTCAGAAGGCCATCCGAGGCCGAGGCGGCACCATCTCCGTCGCCTTTTGCATGGCCTCCGCTCGCAGCTTCACCAGCTGCAGGCCTCGGGCAGCTCTCCAGTGTCTCTCGGAACGCCACGGCCACGCCACGGCCACGGGCCGTCTTCGAACTCCAGCACTCCGGCAGCGCCTCGAAACAACAGAAGCGTAGGGACGAGCACCAGACGAAGCTCAAGCACTGTACTAAGCTAAGCGGGGAGCAGAGCGCGGTGTACTCCCCGAGACTCAAGCCAGCCACGGCCTGGAAAGGGCATGGAAGGTACGAGAAGAGGAGTCAGGATGAGTAAGGACAGCTCCGAAGCTGCAAGGCCACAAGCGCAAGGCATCCTGGCCTGCACTCGGTCCACCATTTCGCGCTTCCTGAGTCTTACGCAGCGCAGGACATCTGCAGACTATGGAACAGCTCGTGAAGGATGCAACCAAGCGGGTGACGTCTGCTTCATAAGTTCGATCCCAGCAACACCGGCAACAAACCTGACAGCAAGAACTGTTGGGCAGCAGCTGCTGCAGTTTGCTCTGAGGGAGCAGCATGATAGGCTGGCAATATTTTGTCTGCTCGATCTGCTCCTGCCGGCTGCACTATCTTGCAACGTCACACAACGACGCCGTAATGCACCAAGGCACCGCGGGTCCCTCCAAACAGAACTTCTTGACACTCCAGCCAAGGATGCTTTCTGCCTTCTCCAACCTCAGACTATAGCACCAGCTGCTTGCTTGCAATAGATTAGGAACACCATGATTTCGTACCAGCACCACTTTCTGCAGCAGCAGCGGCAGCAACAGCAACAGATCAAGCAAAGAACGACAGTGTGCTTGGGGCAATGCATCTTCTCCACGGCGGGGATGTCCAGGCAGGACTTTAGCATGCCGACGTACTGCGAGCCCTGCATGGGTCGTCTCAAGTTTTTGTGCCCAGTCAATATGCAGTGGATGCCTGCCCAGGGAAGAGCATTGCTATAGGAAGCGGCGGCTTGCTCTTGGCAGGAGGACGCGGAATCGTCGAACGTGGCCTTTGCACTGGATGGATCAACGGAGACGGGGGAGTTTCAGAAAGAAAGATGCCAATCACAATCTCCGGCAAGCCACAGATCCATTTTTGCCCAAAGTTCCTGGACCAACAGCGGCGCAGGGCTCATGTTCAACCATCACCGTTCTGATTTGAAAAAACTCCAGGATTTTTAGCTACCTGCCTCTGCAGTCGGCAAAGGATACGGATCAGGAAAGTCGCCGGTTTTGTACCTCGGCGCAGGTACAGCCAGGGGGCGCACTGAGTCTAAACATCTTGATGTGCAAGTGGGCAGCAGGTGCTTCCGCTGCTTTGCTTTGTTCTTGTCCAACCAATCCTCGGCGTAGGAGTCCAAACCTGGCCATAGGAACAAGCTGGGTAGGACGTCTGCTTTGTGCGACACACACCTTCAAATCGCCACTTCTTGAGTTTGAACTCCTGCAGACCACGGGCTGATCCGACGTGCGACTCTCAGTCCAGGAAGTGCCTGTGCTTGCTGATTCTTCTTCTCAGTGAGCTCGCCCTTGATCGCAGCCTCGATGCCCGGAGCTTCAAGCAGGCTCGACACGTGCAGTGCGCGAAACAAACGAAAGGCCTCCAGCCATTCCATTTCCTGGCCATCGTTGCGGTTGTTGACATGGATCAACCTGACAAGACACGCATGGCGAGAACAAGGTGTCACCATTTACATCTAGCTGTTTATTGCTTCGTCGGATAGCTGCTGTGGTGTATAGCCGTTCAGGTCCGGGGTTGTCGTGTCCGCGCCATGCTCCACGAGCCACTGCAAGCACCTGACATGGCAGCACACGAGGCATTGTGGCCTCTGCAGAACCCAAACCATCTTGCCAAAGTTTCGCACTCCCTTTCAGCTCCACACCACGATGTTCCATACCGGACGGCATACCATGCAGGCCTGGCAGGATCACAAACATCAAACATGAAACGACAGGCTGCACAGAGGTGAAAGATGAATTCTACCAAGGCACGTCTCTCCGTTGAATGTTTGTGCACTGAGTTCTTGCTCGGTGCAGGCCTGCATCGTCACTTTATCACCAAGCAGCAACAAGTCCCAGATTCGAGCCTGCAACATCTCCATGTTTCCATACATGCAGGCCTGAATCGAGTTGCCAGGTGTACTCAGTCGGAACGCCGAAGAGCCGAAGGCATTGCAAGTCCGAGCGTCAATGTGGGCCGGGCCCCAGCCCAGGAAATTTGTCAATCCATCCAGCCTGGAAGGTGGGGAGCTTCGCATATACACTCCTTTTACTTGGGGTGCTTGTTTTTGAGCTTCCCCGCAGAACGAGTGAGGGAGATGGAAGCGAAGGCACAGCAAAACCCCGTCGCACAGCTGGATGTGAGGATGAAGATAGTGAGGATGATGAGGATGATGATGATGATGGTGATGATGATGGTGATGGTGGTGTTTAGAGTACAGTGCTAGACAGTGTCTGGGCTGAGCATTTAATTCAGTAAGGAACTCTGTGGTTGAAAAGTGTGCGAGAGGCAGGTTGACAGGAGCATGCTGCATGTTTGCCGGCACTACCCACGCAGTTGACCGAGGCTCTAGCGTGCCGTTGAGGCAGGCATAGGCGTAGGCGTCGGGCTGAGGCAAAACAAGGTACCAAATCGATAGTTCAAAAGAAACACTTTTGGAAGCCAGGTCTCTTGAGCTTCAGTGTCACAGCTCGCAAGCCGCTTCCGAGCGGGAGGAGACTTCGCAAAATCCCGCAAATGTCTAAGAACTGTACTCCGATGGTAATGCCACTGAAGGGATGCGACAAAGGATGCTTTACCTCAGGTCACCAGTACGTGGGACGCGAAAGCCTCAAGATGGCCCTTTGGCGCCGAGCCCACTTTGGTAGTCTATAGGCATCGAACTTCTTGTGCCCAGGCCTTCACTCTTTCTGCGACGACGAAAGCTCCATACCGTTTCACATTCTGCGAGAGAGCACCATCCCATCAGCCTGTTCTCAGCCATTCCGTCCACATGTTGGCTGTAGTTGAGGTCCCACGACCTCAGCACAGCATGGAGCAGTCGGGTAGAGAGGTGCGAAACAGCATGAACAAACTATTCAAGTTCTTCGGTACTGTATCTATGCAGCTGCACTGAGCCATCTGCTCGCCATCTTCTTCATACGGCATGACTACGGCACCACCTCCAGAATCCAAGAAAAGCGAATCCTGGCCACAGCAGTCGCCAATGAAGTCAGGTAGTCTCAGGCCATCGCCCAACCAGCCCCAAGTGACCGGCTTGCACTTACCCCCGAGCCAGCAAGTGGCTGAGTCAAGACACCACACAAACAAGCGTTCTATGGAGCACACTGCGAACATCGCGTGCCATTGGCACTGTGACACGTTGCCACTCGACAATCTTGTTTTCCTACACATCGCTTCTCTCGGTATTACCTTTAGCAGGTACATGTTAGCACAGCTGGAACTGTTTTCACACGGCAGCACAGCCTCCGTTGCCAGGTGTTGCCAGCATCTTCTTCGCTTCCAGATGCGGGCACAGCAGAACCGGGCAGCTCACACCTTCTTGAACATCTACTGATCGCACTGATTCCACTCCTTCACCGCGTCGTCCGCACCTGGGTTGTCTAAACATGGCTCACACGATACGCGGCGAGGCTCTCGTCAGCGTCAGCTGTGCTGAGACCCGCACCATCGAGTCTGCACGGGCTCCACAAGCGAACCCTGGCACAACCCAAAGAAAAGATGCGAAGGAGCAATGATCAAAGCTTCGGTGGTGTGGTGATTCGTTCGATCTGAGTTCGTCGAGCCTTCTCTTCTCACAGGTTCAGCAACGGTCGCATGGAAGGCTTCGGAGCTTTGATGGGATAAGCCTCGGACAGCACAGATTCTGCCACTTGTGCTCAGCACTTCTGCCGTGCAGAGCCTTCTCAGTCTCTTCGGTCGGGGGGTCCTACGAGGACTTCCGAACGTGTCTGCCCAGTCACGTCACGCTGGCGTCTGGCTGCCATTCTTGAACACAGCTTTCGGGCACACTTGCACTGACTTATGGTCTCCCTTCACGTCCTTCCAGATGCCAGCAACATCGTTGTATGTACCTCTCCGACATGCTGACTAGCATTGAACTGAAGGAGGAAGTTTTGCGAAGCCTGCATCCCTGAGGCCCTTCGTGCCCAGGGGATAGATGGCGGCCTAGATAAAACAAGCAGATCTTCGGGAAGTGTGGCCATGACGCCCTCGACCTCCCGAAGCGAGGCAGGCGTGTCCTTTGCGCCGTTCTCCCTTTCTCTGCGCCGCGATCTGCAGCAACTCGCTCAAGTGGAGAACTTTCGTCAGCACCTCTCTGCGGTGAAATTCTGAGAGCCGCCTGCTGCGTGCCAGGAACCTGGACGAGACAAACTATTGATTACTTGATGCTTCAAGGCTGACAACAGGCCTCGTCCCGTTGGTTTCACCAGAGGATCTCCTCCTGATTCATTTCAACAATGCAGACTTCAAGCTTTTGTCCGTGTCGTTTTTCAATTCTGACATAACAAGTCTGCACAACTGCGGCTAAAGCTTGGGGCAAAAGGCTACTGGGACAAAAGCGAGCATGAGATTTGCACAGTTCGAGCTCCTTTCCACATCTCGGTGGTGGTTTGTGCTGCTTGCGCGAAATCCTGTCCATAGATGCCACCCACAGATCTGAGAAACGGAGCTGCAGAGCTCACCTTCACCTCCTCGTCGCCGAGACAAGACCTTCAGGCCATCGACTGGCTTTGTGCGAGACGTGGCTTGCAGACACAGATGCAATCGTCTGCCTCCCTTGTTCTGGAAGATTGCCTGGGCCTTGCCCCAAAGCGTCTGAGTCTCTAGCTGCAGACGCACCGGTTTGCTAAACGGTTCCGGTGCATGTGCGTGCCTGCCGCGCACATCGCCACGCCGATCCTCGCCAGAAGCACTGCCGGACGGCTTTTTCCGGGACATGTCACATCCCGCACCTCGCGTCTGGCATCGAGATCCGCAGACGGTCGGCCGTGGTGGCGGCTCCGGGTCCGCTCATCGGTGTGCCTCCTGCTAGTGTCCGTCCCACGACGCTGCTCTGAGCGTCTTCGCCGCTCATCATGCCTGCGAGATAAGATGCATCAAAACTCCACAAGGCAACCCGTTCCCAGGAGCCGTGACCGGCCTGGCAGTCTGACGCACATCCTGCCTCCTGCGGACGGGCGCGACGTGAATCCCAAATTTAAGGATTCGCTGAGACCTGGACCTTCTGCAAACACAGCAGCGTGGGACAGCTCCAAAACCCCGAGCAGTCTGCCCACCTGCCAGAACCCCTATCTTCACCTCTTCGTCGTGCAGGTGGTGCAGAACTCCTCAACAGTCTGGACTGGACTTTGGACCCTGCAACTCAGTTGATGCCTAAGCGCACACAAATCGTGCATGTCATGGTGTAGACAGCGACTTCTTTCCTACGCAGCAAGGCAACCCAAGCTTGGCAAACACGCTATTGGCGGTAGCACCGGCATGGATATACGCACGCACTTTGTGCACCCGGGGTATGTCAGAAAGACCAGAAAGGCTCCCCTAACGGGACTGACGACTCGGCAGAGAATGACCTCAGTAACGTTGGTGTCAGTCCAGTTGCAGCGGCTACGACAGGGGCTTGCCATATCAAGCAGCTGCAAAGGGCCTGCACCAGCAAACAAATCAAAATCGGCATTCCGTGAATACGGTGCCATCGGAACCACCTGCAAGGGGCCGAATACCGGCTTCCTTGACAGAAGTGTATCATGAAAGCCGCAGCTTGCCTCCTATTGATCCAAGTGCCTTTGTCAAGAAAGCCATGCAGCACCAGCCATGGCTACGAAACTACAGCCCCAAAGTTTGAGTCGCTCGTGGTGCTTAGTAGAAAGTGACACGTGACAAGTCTCCTTCTTTCTCGGCGGTGCTCACGCAGAAGCAGCCGAGGTCTATGGCCTGCAAGGTGGCGCCCCCGCCAGACCCGAAAACCACATTAAGCCACCTGTCGACTGGACAGCCTCTGCCTTCGCGCAGTCTAGTTGGATTTCTGGATTCAGCCTGCAGAGGTGGACAAAAGAGCTGATGTACAATAAATGCATGCACAGGACTGGGGTCTGCACTCTTCGAGGAAGAGGCCGTGGAAGGGCTTCTTCGCGTCCTGAACAGGAGCATCAGCAGCATCTGTGGGTGGAGCAGTTCTCTCCGCTGAGTTCAACATTCCCCTGCCTCGATCCCCACTCCTGACCGTCAGCACGCACATCTGCTGAGACACGCTGACATCACGAAACACACCTTCTACCAGCATCACGGGATTCACGCGCGCCGCGAACTTCCGGATGCCTCCAAGGAGTCTAGACACTGCAAGCAAGCTTCTCGTCTGATTGTTCGAACAGACCCCTATGCCCTGTGGACATGAAAACCTGAAGAAACTCGTACGTCCCGCGAGAAGACAAGGCATGTCATGATCAAGAAGACGCATGCATGTGCACAGAGACTCCCACAATAGAACCCAACAGATGCCATTGCAAGCCGATACGCACGAGGCAGAGGCGGGCGGAGCGCAGTCAGCGAGAAACTGAACGTCGAATCCGACTATCTCTCGGTAGGCTCCGCATGGCTCCGCGACGGCACTCGACTCAGTCGACTCATGCAACTGCCTCGGGCCTAGTGAGGGGAATTCACGGCAAGTCCAAGGGCAAGGACGCAGGCACAAATCCACGCGCTCGATCATCTCGACGGTGGAACGCTTCTTTGTGATTCATGGGAATCAACTAACGAAGCCAAGCCGAAGTCCCTGGCATACCAAAAAACAACTAGATCACTGGCCGGGCCACAGTAAGTATACACAGTGCCCACAGGCAAACAAAGCATACAAACAGACCCAAAAACGAACTAGAGCGACCCTCTCCATGTTGAGCACGAATGTGTGTCACCTGCCTGTGAGGCTCAAGCTCGATGTCTTTGTCAGCATGCTCTGTTGACTGCTCCACCTGTAGCCCCATTCATTTCACGAGTCAGGCAGTGCACTAAAACAACTGTAGCCTCCTCGGGCACACCCGTCAGCTTCACGAGCTCGCAGGGTTCATCCTAATCGCTGTCGAGGTCTAGCGCACACCGTACGTGTCAGATCACCACAAATCACCAGCGCGAGCCTTGGAAGGCAGAAACTGCACCAGCACGGATGTTTCGAGTATCCTCCTGCATCTTCAGGTGCACACGGATGATGTGCTAGTCGTGCAAGGCCTTGCCTGTCCAGGTCCGGATCCCTGGGACCCAGCACCTTCAGCGCAGGTATCAGTCTTGGGTCCAAGCTGGTTATGCACGGCACACCTCCCTTGCCGCCTTGTGCAGCTGAGTGGAAATCCATGGCCAGGGCTTGGAGTGGCTCCTGAAAGTCAGTCGGTGTTTAAGGACTGACTTTCGATTCCGTTCGGCTCCTGTGCAAGCGCAGCAATCGCTGAACCGACTCCTGAAAAAAGCACAGTCCACGTGCTGTTTGATACTGCCATGGTGCCCTCAGTAGTGGTGGGGGGCGGTGCAGTAGTGTGGGTGCTGCACGAAAAAGGCTGTCGGCCGGCAAGCGGATGTTGGAGTGATTTTTTTTGTTTCTGCTAGGTAGGTAGGTAGGTAGGTANNAGGTAGGTAGGTAGGTAGAGGTAGAGGTAGAGGTAGAGGTAGAGGTAGAGCTAGAGGTAGAGGTAGAGGTAGAGGTAGAGGTAGAGGTAGAGGTAGAGGTAGAGGTAGAGGTAGAGGTAGAGGTAGAGGTAGGTAGGTAGGGAGGTAGGTAAGTAGGTAGGTAGGTAGGTAGGTAGGTAGGTAGGTTGGTAGGTAGGTAGGTAGGTAGGCAGGCAGGTAGGTAGGTAGGTAGGTAGGTCGGTAGGTAGGCAGGTGGTTGGAAGGTAGGTAGGTAGGTAGGTAGGTAGGTAGGTAGGTAGGTAGGTAGGTAGGTAGGTAGGTAGGTAGGTAGGTAAGTAGGTGGGTAGGCACCTACCTACCTACCGACCTACCTACCAACCTACCTACCGACCTCCTACCTACCTACCTACCTACCTGCCTGCCTACCTACCTACCTACCTACCTACCTACCTACCTACCTACCTGCCTACATGGATCTCAGGTTCTGGGTTTCGGATTTAGGGTTTAGGGGTATAGGGTTTAGGGTTATCGGTTTGTAGGTTTAGGGCTGGGCTAGGGATATAGGGTTTAGTTTTTATGGCTCATGGTTTGGAACATCGCTTCTTCTCTTTGGATTCTGGAGTTCTCTTTCGATTCCGCGCTCCACCTTTCGAGTTTCTGCTGTATCGAGACTCCAAAAACGCTCCCTCAATTAAGCGTCCCAAAATGCAGAACCCATCTGTATGTAAGTATGACGGTATGTATCTACGTACGTGTATCATCTACCATTAGTATTTAAAATTACTGATACCCTAAGCCCCAGACCCTTCGTTCAAGTCTTTAACCCTCCCCCACAGCCCCAAAAGCCCTAAACGCCATCAACTCCTCAAGCCCGGCAAGCTTGACAGACTCAAGAGGGCCTGAATAATTTCTGAGGGCATTACAGGCATGGGGTTTAGGGTTTAGGGTTTAGGGTTAGGGTAGTTGTCCCCAAAGCCCTATTCTCTTTTCGAGGGTCCCTGTATGACAGCATTGAAGCTCTTTCAGGGGCGCTTTGGCCAAGAGTGTAGTAACTCCTGAGACGTCCCAGCTACTCCAAAGCTCAGGGGACTTGTCAGTAGTCTAGGATCCTTGGACTTACTTAGGATACTTACTGAACGCATATTATATATATATATAAACACACACATATACATATACATATATGCATATATATATATACATATATATATACAGATATATATATATATACAGACATATATATATATATACACATGTGTATATACATATATGTATAAATATATACACGCACATACATGGTGGTGTTAAGATCGGACAGCGGCAACTTGCGGCGCCCTCAAACCGAAACCGGATTGGTAGACATCATTCCAGCAGCAAGACCCTTAGGTGTCCCATCTCGGCATTCTTCCACAGTCGCTGAGTTGCCTATTCCGGGATCAAACTTCCGCTAGACCACACCGTTGTTTGCCATATCGACACATCTTTTGGCTCAACTGGCTCAACGCATTCCTGGCACCTTGTCATTGTATCAAACTGCTGGTAGACATGTCAAGATCTCCCGGAGTCTACGACGATGTTGTTACCTTATAACAGTCTTTGTGTGGCTGAGTTTCTAGACACTAGCACAAAGATTGCCCAAGCAAGTGGAATTCTTCTCACTCACATCTGAGGCGACCAGTTTGTGCGGATCAAATTATAGCAATCTGTCCCTACGTGGCTCTTAGAGTGGATGCTGCGATATGAGAACCCAGAACTGCAAACACCTCCGCATATATATATATATGTATGTGTATACATACATACATACATGTGTACGTGCACATGGTTCATGCATCAGACCAACTTATGAGTCGGAGTGCACCGCAGGCCATCAAAGTTACGTGCGGAGCCACTTCTACCAACCACGCTATTTATTTGCTGTGTGCCCTCAGCCCTGTGTGAATATGTAGGTACGTATGCATGTAAGTATGCATGTATGCATGTAAGTATGTATGCATGCATGTA
>CAJNDV010035508.1:14077-25779 GCA_905221635.1 Symbiodinium sp. CCMP2456
AACCCAAAACCCCAAGCCCTAGACCCTAAACCCTTCCTTTTGAACCCAGAGCCCTAGAATCTTAAACCCTAAGCCCCTAAACCCTAAACCCTAAATCCTAAACCCTAAACCTTAAACCTTAAACTCTAAACCCTATAAACCCTGTAAGCCCTAAACCCTAAACCCCTGAACCCCTAAACCCTATAAACCCTGTAAGCCCTAAACCCCTGAACGCCTAAACCCTATAAACCCTGTAAGCCCTAAGCCCTAAACCGCGGAACCCCTCAACCCTAAACCCCTGAACCCCTAAACCCCTGAACCCCTATAAGCCCTATAAACCCTGTAAGCCCTAAACCCTAAACCCCTGAACCCCTAAACCCCTGAACCCATATAATCCCTATGAACCCTGTAAGCCCTAAACCCTAAATCCCTGAACCCCTAAACCCCTGAACCCCTGTAAACCCTATAAATCCCTGTAAGCCCTAAACCCTAAACCCCTGAACTCCTAAACCCCTGAACCCCTATAAACCCCATAAACCCTGAAAGCCCTAAACCCTGAACCTTAAACTCTAAACCCCTAAACCCTATAAACCCTGTAAGCCCTAAACCCTAAAACCCTATAAACCCTGTAAGCCCTAAACCCTAAAACCCTATAAACCCTGTAAGCCCTAAACCCTGTAAGCCCTAAACCCTATAAACCCTGTAAGCCCTAAACCCTAAACCTTAAACTCTAAACCCCTAAACCCTATAAACCCCGTAAGCCCTAAACCCTCAACCTTATAACTCTAAACCCCTAAACCCTATAAACCCTGTAAGCCCTAAACCCTAAACCTTATAACTCTAAACCCCTAAACCCTATAAACCCTGTGAGCCAAAAACCCTAGACCGAAATCTGCCTTCTCTTGTTGGAGGCCACTACGCCGAGCGCCCCAGCGGTCACCTCCGAGATGCAGTGGGCCTAGAACACATAAAGTAGGGGCCTACATAGGGTTTAGGGTTTAAGGTTTAGGGTTTATAGTTACCTATAGTCTCCATTGTAGTTCCTTTTTTTGGTTTAACCGAATATATATATTAAGGATTTTATGAGGTATCCTCAAAAAGGAACTACAATGGAGACTACAGGTACATAGTTTCGATGTTGCGTTATGTGAGTTGTATACAACTTGGATGATTTTCATCTAGTCGCCTTCATAATCAGAATAAGACTTTCAGGTATTCAATCATATACTTACTAATGTAAGGCCTACAGGTGAATTCATGTACTGATTTTCAGATTCGAGCCTCTCTTCTCTTTTGGGTGGGTTTGGGGAATTCAAAGCTCCAAAGAACCTCTGTGCAACCACGGGGCCCCGGCCCAACTCGACCCAAGAAGACCTCTCTTGCGAAGGGTGAAGGCAGCGGGAGCAGAGTGGTCGCTGGGCTGAAGGACAGCCGAGCTGGAGGCAGAGCGGCTCCTGCGTCGTGGAAAGACTTCGTGAGGTTTTTCGGCTTCAGGAAAGCACCAGAGCCTCGTCACACTCTAGTCCCATAGCCTCAAATCCCTAAACCTGCTTAAGCTGTATAAGGCTGCCGCTAAGGAAGCACTCAGGAAACTCAATGACCGAGCCGAGACTTCTTTGGGCTTTAAATGCATACCTATATATATATATGTGTATATATATATATATATATAGTTGTTATATATATATATATACATAGATATTTGTTTTATTTATTCCCTCGGCCCGTTTTTACATGTGTATATATATATATATATGTGTTATGTATAAATGTATGTGTGTAATATATATATATATATTTGAAAACAATAAACTCCGCCATAAGTGGAGCGACCCGCTGTATTAGCATAGGAACTGGGGTAGGGTCCTTAGCCAGAGTTCAGGCAAGTTGGTGAAAGACATTGCCAACAGGTCTTGTTTCTAAAATACAGACATTAGGACTTGAGATTTAGGGTCCGATGCTGGGGGGTCCTTACAGCCAGGATCCCGCCATCGGGATCTGAAGGGGTCGCTGGCTTTCGGAACGGTTTAGGGGTTTAGGGTTTAGGGGTCCCGAAACCCGTGCAACTCCCAAGCTCTCAAACCTCCCATGGTATCCCACGACAGCTATCGGAGGTTAAGATAATGTTTCGACTTCCAACCGCATAGCACTACCTAAGTCCTTAATCTTTAGACGATGAAGCTAAAGGTCTGCTTTTGCTAAGTCGTAATGCAGGTTCAAGAACGGCTTTACTGATTAGACAAGGGTTTTAGAGTGTATTATGGTACAATAATTGTTCAGGAACTTCATACTCTTACTATATCTCTTTTACTACTTATTCAGACTTAACCCTAAACCCTAAACCCTAAACCCTAAACCCCTTTATTATGAGGACCTAACCCCCGAAGTCCCCAGACCCTCAACCCCATAAAACCTAAACAAACGGCTAGACCCGAAGCCATGAACCGCAAAACCCTAAGCCTTCAACCCTAAACGGCTAAACCCTAAGCCCTAAACGGCTAAACCCCAAGCCCTAAACGGCTAAACCCTAAGCCCTAAACTGCTAAACCCGAAGCTCTTAACCCTAAACCCTAAATCCCTAACCCCTAAACTGCTAAACAAACCCTAAACCCTAAACCCTGAACCCTAAAACCCTAAACCCTAAACCCTAAAACCCTAAGACCCTAAACCGGCTCTCCTGACGGGGGCCACGCCCTGGCAGCCGCCCGCTGCGGGCCACGAGGAAGCCATGGCCATCAGGGGCAAAGCAGCGCTCGGCTGGGCTTTTGGGATTACCAGGCTTAGGGTTTAGGGTTTCGGGTTTCGGGTTTAGGGTTTAAGGTTTCGGGTTTAGGGCTTCGGGTTTAGGGTTTAAGGGTTCTCCCTGATCTTGGACCCTAAGCCCTAAACCCTACCCAACAAGCTTAATGTAGGGGCTTGTTACTTCGAATAGGGTTTTGGGGCATATTCTGCGAGAACTAGAATAAGGAACCCCCACAACAGCATATGTAATCACAACCCTATACAATTTCTATAAACCCTAAACCCTAAACCCTAAGGGGCCCTATATTTCACTTAAACTCAGGGCTGGGAGAGCTTAGCTCGGGGTTTTCTGGTTCGACAACCCCCCCCCCCCCTTTGTCTCCTCGACCCTACCTGTAGCCGAAAAAACCTACCTTTTCAGGGTTCCTTCTTATGTTTTCCACACATAAGGGCCACATGTATATATGACCTATGACTACAACTTCCTTCGGGCTTGGGATGTGACCTTTGTGATTCCCCGCGTGTCGAGAAACCCACGCCTGAAGCCAACCCTTAACCTTTTTGTGTCACCCTTTCAGCGACCTCAGTCCCCCTAAATGCTAAACCCTAAACCTTACGGATCATGATTGATTCATGTGCCTATACTTAGTCCTAGTCCTAGTCCCCAAACCCTGACTAACACCGAAACCCTAAACCACACACGGTTCATCATTGATTCTGTGCCCTCGTTGCTCCAGGCT
The DNA here is from genome assembly GCA_905221635.1 of Symbiodinium sp. CCMP2456. Lineage (NCBI taxonomy): Eukaryota > Dinophyceae > Suessiales > Symbiodiniaceae > Symbiodinium > Symbiodinium sp. CCMP2456. The sequence continues at coordinate 17,539 of CAJNDV010035508.1, forward strand.
GGCTGCTGGCTCAAGCCGATGAGGCTTCGAAACGACACCGCGCAAATTCAAAAACAATCGGAAACCGTCGTAGAGTAAGCCCCTAAAGGTTTAGGGCTCAGGGTCCATGTACTCAAATAGTACATGCTTTGGGCCCATTCTACAAACATAGGGACTACTGTGACTACTTAAACCCTATAAACCCTAAACCCTAACCCTAATCTCAAGTTGGTTCCAAACTATCACGTTCAAGTGAAACTTGCCACCTTGAAACACGGTGAAGACTGCAGCAAATGGCAGCCCTATACTCGCAAATCTGCAACTCCAAACTCCCAACCCACCACAGCCCGGACACCCGATCTATCTGAAAACTAAAAAAGATTCAAACGTCCACCCAGTGTACGCAGAAACAGGCATGCAGGACCTTCGACCGATCTCGAAGACCATGCGGAAGAAGTAGTGGTTGTCGGCTGCAGCAGCTATCATGTGGTTGATCGGGTTTGAAACCCCTACACCCTAAACCCTACAGTTGATGATATATATATATATATATATATATATATAGATAGATAGATATATATCCTGCATTACCCATAACAAGGAATACACCATAATCCCCATAGTTTAGGGTCCTTAAGGTAATGCAAGATTTATATCATCAACCCTAAGTAGGGTTCAGGGCCAATGCACTGTTTCGGGTTTGAGGGAGTGGGGGTTCGGTTTTCACCTTTCGGACCTAAAGCGCACCTTGCTACACTCTGCTGCCCGGAAGTACCTCCTGCCCGCAACTAAAATCTGGGTACTAGATCTTCTGTCCATACCTATAGGACCCATAGTAGTTCCATTTTGGGATTCCCTAATAGAATCCTAAATATAAGCCACAAAAAGGAACTACTATGGGGCCTATAGGTAATGTAGGCCTGTGTTGCAACAGCTTTTTCGGATCGCAGGGCATTTCAGACCCCCAGCCCACCTCGTAAAGCCTGAACTGACAACTCAACGAATTAATGAATAAATGCACCTCCTCGCACCTCTAAACCCGAAAGCCTATAAGCCTTGACCCCCCAAAATGAATCTCATATTAACCAATACCCCAGGTGTCACCCTGATGAGGAGAACGAGGCGCGCACCAAAACCCTTCTCCGTCAAAGGCCGACGGGCGACGTCGAAGTTGTTAGCCTTTTGGAGGTTGGGGCTTATAGCATTTCAGATCTTTGGGAGTTCAGGTTTAACTGTACTGAGGATGCGATGCTTTAGGATATTGTAGGGTTCCCAACTCTGAACTTCGACACTGGGGTTTTGTTGTTCAGGGCTTCGGAAGGTTTGTCTTTCGGGTTCGAGATTGAACGCACATGTGACCGTGAATGTATCGAACAACGACGCAACTGGAACATTTTGCAAACAGGTCTGTCTATATAGATACGAATAGCGGCAGCTCCAAACATTTGCGATGACAAAGTTCAAGGATAGATGCAATTCTACGTCTAATCCGTAACACCTTCAACCCCGACCCCAAGCCCCCCAGCGAAACTCTACATTGGAAACCCTAAACTGCAAGACATTCCAAGAACTTCTGAGAAGATGGCCACGACCAGACCCGCGAGAATGGCGCACACCTCTCGGGATCGTTTTCCAAAAGTACTTGGGGTATAAGTCCCCTATACAAATATGGGTTATGACTACAATATCCTACTTATAGCTCCAGTTGTATGAACCTCCAAAGTACGGATTCGGTCACCGTTTTGGTCAATGTGGACACGAAGCCATCACACAAAGGTGCCTGAAAAGTCATAGAGGGTACCACAAAGACAGAGTATGACAGTATGGCGGCTTGTATGACGATTTCATGCAAGCGGAAGCTCTAGGCTTGCGCTTTGCATGTGTAGAGTTTAGGATTTGTGGGCACAGGGCAGTGTCATCCTTGATCGAAACTTTATTAGCTTCCCGGGCTTCACGGAGATGTGCTGTTTGCAAGCCCCAGATCTACACCCACAGCCACACTCAAACCATACCTGTAGCCTCCATTGCAATTCCTTTTGCAGGCCTACCTTTGCGATCCCGAATTTCGAACCAAAACAGGGAACTGCAATGGAGACCATGGATGCGTAAGCCTTAAACCCAATTAAGGCGGATCCCATGAAGGCCTAGTCCTACGGTGCATTTAGGGCTTAGGGCTTAGGTTTTGTTGACATAACGAGGTGAAGCATCGAGCATAACCCCATGAGGGTGGATTCCGGCCGGCCGGAAGTTCCCAATTCTATAGTCTGGGGTCTTGAACTTACGTTTGGGTTCACCTGTAGGATGGCACGAAAGCTTTCTTCTGGCATGTGTGCCATATCCGTCGTCCCTCGCCAAGAATCATCGGGGTTCCAACAGTTTCCACACCTCCTCGTACACCGCCGCGCATTTGTCATAATTAGACAGCACGGACAATGCGGGGGTGAAAGCCATCACCATCCAAGGCGCCGTCTTTTGCAAAGCTGCGTCCGGACTTTGCATCTTCCAACTCGGCCAGAACAGTCATCTCCTCCTTCTTGTAGGCCGTATTGGCCAAAAACCTTTGGCGGCGCGGCCCTCCCCGACCTCTACCTGGTAGACTCTACCTCCGGCATCACTGGAATTTGTTCGGCAATAGCAGCCTCTGCAAAGTCTTTGCAGTCAAACGCCCGACTTGCTGCACTGGTCCCGATGAGGGCAAGGACGAAACCCAGTAGCACGTAGGCACTCTCGATGTTGTGCCGGGGATGTGGTCATACCTTACCCCTGTTTTAGGGCACCTACTTTTGTATCTTATCTATATAAGAGATACGAACCCTTATTAACCGTAAAACTAGGTACCCTTAAATTTAGAAAGGGGCTGGGCATCACCCTATAGGTAGGGTTTATGAGAGGGTTTGGGGTTTGGGGGCGAGGGTTCATAACCTAACTATGTGCCTATCTTCCCACAGCCAATCCAAAAAAAACCCAGATGAGACGAAAACCAGAACTGCAACCTGGAAAAAACGACGCATGCCCTGCACTCCAGAATCCCCAAATGCTCAATCCAAACTGCAGGTCCTGTCCCGGAACCCCCAGAACCCCGAATCCACTGCCTGCTGAATCTGGAGAGCCATTCGCCGGACTTTGCTGCCAGCATGGTAAACGTCGACCTGGTCGGTGTACCTGTTATTCAACTTAGAACCAATGCCTTAGGAGTTTTGGATCTTACATGGTCTTGCCGGCTACTTCCCTTTACCTACATGGAAGGCGATCTATGGGACGTGGCTACCTAACTCCCAGGAGGCCGAGGTCGACAGTAGCAGTAGACAGCACCCATGGGTTTAGGATGGTATAAAGGGTTTAAAGTGTAACCCGTATCTTCAGCGCCAACACGTAAAAAAAAAAAAAGCACAGGCATTTACGCAACGTCCCCAAACCGTGTTCAAGCAGTGTAAGTCGGCACCAGTGGGGATCAAAGTCAAGCAGCCATGAAGCCTAATAACAACAGCAGTTTCAATCAATCTTGCCTAAGGACAAGTCAGGAACAAAACGCTGTTAAAGCTACTGACTAGCAGCAGACCATAAACATCCTACCCCGTTGTCCCGAACAACGGCTCTATCTATGCGCTAGAAAGCGCTCGAAGCTTTGCAACGAAGATGAACCCCAAACCCTAAACCCTAAACTTGACACTGTCAGGGTTCAGGGATATGGGGTTCTGGTTTGGGAATGTCAGAGAACCCTAAACCCTAAACTTGATAATGTCAGGGACATCCATGAGCGACAAAGCCAACACCCTAGCTCCCCAGGTTTCAGCTTCATGGGTTTAGGGCTTAAGGGGTTAAGGGGTATAGGGTTTAGGGTCGAGTCGGGGTTTAGGGGTTCAGGATTTAATGGGTTTAGGGCTTAGGGGGTGTATACGGGTTATAGGGTTTAGGGTCGAGTCGGGGTTTAGTGTGTTGCGGTTTGGGGGTTTAGGGCTTTTTAGAGTTTAGAGCTTATGCGGCTCCTTTTGGGGTGTGGGGGTTCAGGTTTTAGAGCCTTTTTCGTCGGCCGGCGGCTGCCAATGCCCAGAAACACAGCACTTAATTGTGCAGGTAAGTGCAAGTTTCCTCGCTTGCGCGGCAAGAACCACAAGCCGCAGGCGCCTGCTGCACCTAGAGAGCTGCCCTAAGCTTGCACAGAAGCACACTGACACCACATCTTCTTCATCAGAATGCCAAAAAAGACATCGACACCGAAGAAGCTCTACAACTTCGTGAGCACAGCGCTGTTGATGTCCTTACGTAAATGAGACCCGTAGCATTAGCCCAAGATCCACCTAGAGCAGTCCTCTGTGAAAGAACGCCGGCAGTCAGAGTCCCTTCCCCCGACTCTAGCCGGAATCTTGGCCGCCAGGACAAGTATGCAGAGGGGTTTTGGGTTTAGGGCTTAGGGTTTAGGGGTGTATATGGATCGTAGGCTTTACTCATCCGAAACCCCCAAACTCTAAACCCTGAAACCTAAAACCCTAAACTCCTAAACCCTAAACGCTTAAGGTTTCTGACAGGCTGAGAGCGCATGGTCTTTAAATGGCCAAGGCTGCTGAGGAATTAGGATTTCGGGTGAGTTCAGCGTGTTCAGAGCTTCGGGTTGAATGCTAAGTCCTCCTGAACCACTACCTGTAGCCGAAAGACCTACCTTTTAGGGGTTCCTCATTGTGGTCTCTATATATGGTTCCTTGGCAAGGTATGTCTTTGGGGTTTCAAGCAGGGCTCTGGGTTGAATGCTGTCAGTAGGAGGGCTAAGACATTATGACCGCACGGTGAAAACCCATAAGATGCCATAGGGCCACTAAATACCGCACATAAGTGTACAGCATCCTCTGTATCGCAAACTAACGCAACCAACAACCCCTGATGCAATATGGGATAGGGGACCCTGTCTAGTACCCAAAACAAGGTACCCCTTATTTTCGGAAACTCCCATATAAAAGCAAGAAATGTCCCAAGATTTGGCTTTGCAGCTCTCCCTGAGTAAACCACAGGTTTTCAGATCCTACGAGAAGACACCCGTACGCTTCCATGTAATTGATGTATGTGCCTTGCTGGTTAGACTAGTGTTTTTGGGAGGCGTCTACTATGGTATAGTTCTCTGAAGGAACCCTACGGAATAGTACCGACTTCCTGAACCCGAATAGTATAGGGGCCTTCGGTACAGCATAATCGTAGAGTGAGCAACCCAATGGCCCTAAGGAATAATGTTGGTAAGTGCACTACAGCCCTAAACATGGGCTGCAGACGCTCGGAAAGCAAAATGCCCTGACTCATGGAGGGTCTATACAATCGAAGTTGAGGATGGTGGTTTCTGAGTCCTGGATTGAACTGGGTTGAGGGTTCTACCCAACCTGGCAGCCAACCCCAACGATCTCGACTGCTTGTTGCCACTTTTGTGGAACAAAATGCCCCATGTCGCTGCAGATAGCTAGCACTGCAGACTAAAGCTGTACTCAGAACAAGTGCCATGAAGGTCCAAGTCGTGCTGAAAGCCCAAACAGCAAAAACTCAAGTTACTCGTGTAAGCCCCATAAATGGTTGTCAAAATTAGGATCCCTTTTTGGGCACCCTAAATATTAGGTGCCGTATTATATTACGGACCCCCAAAGGGACCGTAATTTTGACAACCTCCCCCGTAAGTAACAGTAAGCGGTCCGAAACCCTGACCCACTGCCCCACGCTCTAGGGTTTGGCGACTACATACAGGTTCCAGTAGCTTTTCCGTAGCCCACTATTAAATACACAAGCGGTTTAGTAGGAGGATGTCACCATGGAAAGAAGAATGCAATGATACTAATCGCAGATCCTGATCAGAAAAACGATGCAACCAGCAGCAGATGCATTTCTACAGCATATATGAGCAAGTTCAAGAACAGGATCAATCACGATACTGGGCCCGCATAGTATGACACCTAGGAAGAGAATTGGTTTTTCTCCGTACGTATACAGATGGATACTATAGGTGCACTCGCACACTTATTCTTCCCTGCAGACAATGAAAAACATGTAGCATTTATGCTTGCCTGAGCTATGCAGAATCTCTCGAACAAAACATGTTTACCCCAAACCTCAGGCCCCAAACCCTGATGGGAACGTCTTCGGAACATGTGGAAACCTCATGAATCCGTTGTGACACCCTTATGAGACCCTTATACCCCTGTAATAGCCCTTGTAGAGCGTATGAGACCCTTATACACCCCCTGTAATAGCCCTTGTAAAGCGATATAACATCCTTGTAAACCCCACTGGCCTTCTCAAGCCCCTGGACCTGTTAACGGGCCCGACAAGTAAGCTTAACAGTAAACTCTACAACCCTGAACATCGCTAAACTTCCTAAACTAAACTTATAAAGCCCCCTGAGCTCTACCCCTAAACCCTAAACCCTATAATCCCTAAACCCCAAAACCTCAGAGCTAGAACTCTTTAAGGAGCCCTTTAAGGAACCTCATATTTTTTTTACGGAGACCCGTTAAACTAACTACAACACGACTGAACTTGGATCAACAGGCATCGGCCAGGCCATGGAACGCGAGAGGGCACTAGGAGCCTTTGATCCTTTGCAGGGTCTAGGGTTTTCGGATTTTTGGTTGGGTGGTTTAAGGTTGAAAGGTTAAAGATTTCTAAACTCTTGGCAGTGTGGGGTTCAGGGTGCAGGGCTGGGTTGAGGGTTTGGCGCTTCTGGGGTTTAGGAGCAATTTCGAAGCCATCCCTGTCAGCGGGTTGGTGTCAATAGTTTATGTTTCGGTGCTTCTAATGAACATCATACAGGTCACTGTCACTAGCTTGTTAGTATCGGGTACGATAACTGTCTGAGCAAGTAGAACATGCAGTTGCAATGGGCTGCATAAGGACTAGAAGGTACTAGAAGGGGAGGTCATGACAACTGATTCTTCGGACCCCTATATTACTGTTGATGTTTTAAACCCTGCATTACCTCAAGGGCCCTAAACTATGGAAATTATGGTATACGGTATACTCCTTCTTATGGGTATTGCAGGATTTATATCATCAGCCGTACGTCAAAGGCAAAGGCTCACAGAACATCCATGTTCAGGTCCACCGGATCCAAGACAACCACGTTGGCTCGATGCTTTCGCCGCTCCTGGAAGATGTGGAGAGACAAAAACTGGAAGGTACCCTAAACCCTAAACCCGAAACCCTAAACCCTAAACCCGAAACCCAAACCCCTAAACCCTCAACCCCTTAAACTCCCTAAGCCCTAGTCGGACTTTCGGACTGTCAGGTTTGAAGACTGTTGCAAGGAGACATATATGTAGCCGCTAGCCATGTAGTGCATACTAGACCCCTGTAGTACATGCGGAACCCCGCTGATCGTACAAAACTTGATAACGCCGTATAACCTAAACGCTAGACCCTACTAACCCGCCCTAAACCCTAAACCCAAAGCCCTAAACCCTAAACCCTAAGCCCTAAACCCTAAACCGTACCTCGATAAACCCTTCAGGGAAACTACAAGGGTTCCTTCAAGGGCTGCTTAATGGAACCCTTGATAACAAACCTGTAAGGGTTCTCTTAGGGAAATCCTAGCGGATTTGATAAGAGTTCCTTTAAGGGCTCCTGTAAGCGATCTATAGGGTTCCTGTGAGGGTTCCTCTGAGGTTTCTTTGAAGGAACCCTCAATAAAGCCTTAAGGGTTTGGGGTTTATAGAGTTTAGGGTTTTTTGGTTAATGTTTGGACCCCAAACCCTATACCCTCCCGAAACCCTAAACCCTAACCCCGCCCCCGCCCCAGAAACCCCTTCTGATATTCTGTCTTAACTGCGCGCCAGCTGTCTAGACTCTCCGAGCCTATAACCTCCGCAACTTCCTGAATCCTAAACCCACCTGGGCACCAAATAATCTACCTATAAAATAAACCCTAAACCCTGAACCCTGTTATAAGGAAATCATTATACGGAATCCTAAAAACGAAGGCTTTAAAGGGTCCAGGTAGAGCCTGAACCTGAACCCTCCACCCTGCACTCAGAATTTTGAACCTTGGGCCCAAACTCCTCGATCCGGCGCTGAGTCTTAGGCATGCAAATCCCTGATTGGAGGAACGGGAAGATCTTGCAAGCTTATGCAAACACGTAAATAAACCACAGAAACACAACTACATATATGAAATGGGTGTACGCGCGTGCATGCATGCATGCATGCATGCATGCATGCATGCATGCATGGATGGATGGATGGATGGATGGATGTGTATGTATGTATGTATGTATGCATGCATGTATGTATGTATGT
>CAJNDV010035510.1:0-12176 GCA_905221635.1 Symbiodinium sp. CCMP2456
GAATCCCGCAGGGGGCAGGGGCTAAGGTTCTTACACGGTGGGTTCTTATACAGGACGTTCACTGTACTACTACTGCTACTACCACTGCTACTGCTACTGCTACTGCTGCTGCTACTGCTGCTACTACTACGACTACTACGACGACGACGACTACTACTACTGCTGCTGCTGCTGCTACTTCTACTACTGCCACTACTACTACTACTACTACTACTACTACTACTCCTGCTGCTGCTGCTGCTGCTGCTGCGGCTGCTGCTCCTACTCCTACTCCTACTCCTACTCCTACTACTACTACTACTACTACTACTACTACTACTTTTGAAATGAGCACAACCACTACTATTGCAGAGACTCTTCGTGCTGCGTGCAGTGGTGTTGCAGTGCGTTTTTTTGTTGCCCCTTGTTGCTAGTGTTGCGGTACTACCACGATAATCATGTTGACTACTCGTGTACAATGAGAGACTATCCACCACAATCCACCTTCAGCCTTAAACACTTGAGCACCTAGTTGTGGACAGCAGCACTTAGGATTCAAGGCTTAGGCCATGTCTGCAATGTTGGGTTGTCGTTTTTGCCAGTTGCCTATTGTTCGAGCGGTGGTTGTCAACGGGTCTGGAATGGTCATGGCCTCCGGGCGATTTTGAACCGCAGACCCATATGCGCAGTCTAATTTCGCTGCTGTTAATGTGATTGCGGTTGTTGAGCAATTATTTTGCTGAGTTACCGTTTTACTTATGATGGGCATGCTAATGATCATGCCAGCTTTCAGTACTGGTAGTTGTCCAGAAGAAGGTAGTGATGCTGAGGGCTCAGGTTATGAGGATGATGCCTTTGTAGTAGGTACTGGTGGCGATGATTGCTATGACTGTTGAGATGTGTAAGCTGTGTGCGCGTAATCAGGATGGACCAACGTACTTGGGCACGTTTTTGGATTAGTGGTTTCGAGAAGACGCTCAAGGTTTTGTCAGTAAGCTCTTTTATTGCTGCAGACTGTATGTCCGTAATGCGAGCGTCCCAGTGCTCGAAGACACTTTATGTTCTGGCTGGGTCGTGGTCTTAGGAGGTCAATCCCAGATGAGGCAGATTTTCAGAGGGCTGCGAAGCCTTCGCTTGTCAAAGAAGTACCTGTAGTCTCCATTGTAGTTCCTTTTTGGGGATACCTTATAAGATCCTTAATATATAGTTGGTTAAACCAAAAAAAGGAACTACAATGGAGACTACAGGTAGTCCTGCAGCACAACTTACATCCGGCCTTGATCATCACCCCCAGAGCTATCACCTTGGCACCGCCGTCGCTATGACCATCATGGAATCACTGCCGAGATAGCCATCAGGGTCATCGTCCGGCGATCAGGCCTAAGACCCACCTAAGACCCCGAATAGACACGACAATCTAAACCCTAAGCCCCAAACCCTAAACCCTCAATCGCCTGTGTTTCGGCTGCCGCCTGTGCAGTTTCAGCACACAAAGGAGAGGTGCAGCCACAGGTTAGCACATAGTCTTGGCATCCTGGCGAGCACGCATCCTAGCGGGGTCCCAAGGAGGCGATTAGGAAGTTCAGGGCTTAGGGCAAGATTCGGGAGTTCTGGCAATAATATGCCTTCTTTTTGCAGTTAAACGATTCGGGTCGGTTAGGAGTGTACGCTAACCTGAACATGGAGAGCTGGATGCCAAGATTCGTCTCAGTTTCACTGCTGGACTGTTCCACTAAGCTCGAGCTTCCACAAGCATTGGAGCAGAAAACAAGATCCGAAGTGATAGCAGGTTGACCTTCGGGTTCCGCATTCTAGCTGTCTAGCTATAGCTTGAATATACCCCAAACCACTATTCTCATCATTACGCGGGAACTTTTTGTAATCCTTACAGAAGCATTTAATCCGCGGACAGCAGAGTCGTTGGAGTGTCAACATGTACAGTTCGAGCAGTCGACATTCCCGGCATCCACTGCACCAACACCCTTCTACTACGACGACCGGAAAAAGACGACTGGACTGCTTCTACCGCTACTTCTAGTAATTACTAGTTACTAGTCGCCAGAAGTGATAGCAAACTCATACATCATCATCATCATCATCATCACCATCACCACTGCAACCGTCACCATCGTAGCTTTCAGCATTGACATTCCCTCTTGACGCAAAAGTGAGGTTTAGGGCACTACTAATTCTTAGTCCCGATGCCTTCACCATGTCGCTACTGACACCCTTGCGAATTTGGACTGAATGCTCTGTAATACCCTCCTGTAGTCTCCATCGTAGTTCCTTTCTGGGATGCCTTAGAAAAATCCTTCATATATAATTGGTTAAACCACAGAAAGGAAGTACAATGGAGACTATAGGCTGTAACTGAATCCCGAAACTCGAAACCATCCAAACCTAGACGGGTAGTCCGGGCAACTTCAGTTCCGACTCCACAAATCCTAAACCACATGCCTCGCCTGGATTGTCTGCGTGTGAGCACCAACATCCTAAACCGTGCAAATCGTAAGCCCAGAGAGCCACCAAGACCTAAACCCAACACCGTCATACTATCCCTGTCCGCTTACACATCCACCCCAACTGGCTGCTAATGGCTTGAGCGAAGCTTAGCACTTATGACAAGTCTCGAAACAGAAAAAATGCTGAAATCTCGAAACCACAAGACCTAAACGCAGCATCCCGGAAGGATGGAAGAGGTGGAAGATCCTCCTCAAGAGCCAGGCTTCCCCGGCTTGGGGCCAATCCTACCTAACCATGCGCAGTGGTCTGGCCAATGCGTGCTGCGCCGTGATTCAAGGAATTATCCATATAATGTGGACGAACAATTAGGGGATTATTGTCACTATTATGGGGAACCGAAGGGGATAACATTGGTATTTTTCCGGCCCTTGTATGAAATAGGAATGCTGAGGACCCTACAATATCATACTCCAACCCAAAAGGAACCTCCTCCGAACAGATATACCCCTTAATCCCTGAGCTGCAGGGTTTCACGCTTAAGGGCGGCACTGTCGGCCTCACCTATCACATCCTTCAACCCTGTTTCGATCCCTGGCACTACATTCTAGAGATTCTAGAGCCAACCTCAAGGAATGACGACGTCAAGCCGTATTGCGAGACTTATTGAAGACCTTGGACCCTAAGGCCCTAGGGCCCAGACGTAATGTCGGAAGCTCTTGTCGAGCTGTTACAGCAAATCTTGTGAATCTGTGCCTTGCATGCAGAAGGGAGACGGACAAGTCAGGGCACCGTCCGAGTCGCAGCATCTACCACTTGCTTGGTACATGGATTTGCACGGGCTGCATGAAGTCCCTGATGAGATGAAGGCGTTCAAGAAGAGAGTGCAGAAAGGCCGCCATGTGCTTCGCGTGGTACTTGGGTGCCTATGCCGCAGAGACTATCAGAAATAGTTGTCTGCAATACAAGCCAGAGCCTGAGACCATGCGAGACTTGCTGGCGGCAGGAGATAGCCACGTTTTGACGTGGGCCCAACTTACTGGTCTGATGGCTTGGGATGACGAAAGAGTCAGCAGCTGCAACCACTCATGCAAGCTGCGCTGACGGATGCTAGAAGGCTTCATGTCGTCAGCGCCGTCCAAAGCTTTTCTATCCGTGCCGCTTTGTCTCGCAGTCTGCGATTAGTTATTCCAGTGGATGTCTCGAGATCGAGAGCAGAAAAGTCTTGAGTTCCAGAACTTACTCAAGGCTCCCCTTATGGAACCCCGTTGAACACTTGTCTGAAACCTATGTAAATGACTACAATTAAATTAATAGATACACACACACACACACATATATATATATATATTTATTTATTTATGTGTATTTTCTATTGCCGGGCTCTTATGGAGCCTGTTTATGAGCCCTTCAACAGCGCTTACAGAAACCTTCATAGACTCTTCATGTCCCCTGCCCCCGGAACAAATCCCCGTATCCCGCCACAAGCCCTAAACATACCATGACATCACGAAAAACCCTAAGCACCTTAATCCCCCGACCCCTAACTAAACCCCTAAACCCCAAAACCCCTAAACCCCTAAACCCCTAAACCCCTAAACCCCTAAACCCTAAACCCCCGACCCCTAAACCCCTAAACCCCAAACCCCAAACCCTAAACCCTAAACCCCTAAACCCCCAAACCCTAAACCCCCGACCCCTAAACCCCTAAACCCCAAACCCCAAACCCTAAACCCTAAACCCTAAACCCCCGACCCCTAAAGGCCCTAAAGCTCTGCTGCGCCAGGCCCCGAGGCGGATCCCGAACCGGAAGCTCAGCAGGTCCTTCGCGCGGCTTACCATCGCGGTCGGGGCTTACTGGGTTTTTAGGGTTTAGGGTTTAGGGTTTAGGTTTTAGGGTTTAGGGTTTAGGGTTTTAGTGGGTTTTTAGGGGTTTGGGCTTGGGGCTCAGGGCTTTAGGGGCTAGGGCTTTAGGGTTCAGGGGTTAGGGCTTAGGGCTTTAGGGCTAAGGGGCTTGAGGGCAGAATGCTTGCTGCTATCCCTGGCATCCGGAATTCGTAAAGACATCGTACAAAAAAACACCGAAGCGACCTCGGGCACCAGCCGCTGAGCCCTACAGAAGTATTGTAGTTGAGTTTCAGTGCGGTGCTTCTCTTTGGGGGTTGGTGGATTTGGGGGTTTAGGGACCTCGGAGTCTTGGGTTTAGGATCCATTACTTGGAGGCCCAGGGGACTTAGTAAGTCGGTCAGAAGTAAGGTTATAATTGGGGTAACTCCATTTAGGGTACTTATAACTCTGCTTATAACCTACTTACTAAGTCCCCTGGGCCTCCAAGTAGGGATCGGGGATCTTTCCGTCCGGAGCTTACGAAGCCAGCAAGCTGCGTGAGACCCCTCCAACCCTTGTAGCTACGGAAGCCGCGGCCTCCCTGATACCCCCCAAAAAACCGGGTGGGCTACTATAGGGGTCTTAATAATTAGAATGGGGTTTGAGGGTATACTATACTATAATCATAATAAGGAGTTTGGGGGTATATTATACTATAATCATAACAAGGAGCCCTCAAAACCCTATTCCACTTATTAAGGCCCCTATGGCCTACACCGCTGCAGAGACGCGAAGCCCCCAACCCGGGTGCCTACAATTCGAGACCCGGAGCTCTGCATCCCGAGACTGGGAGCTAGGATTAGGGGGACCCTTGGGGATATAGACCCTCTCAATAAGGTCCCTTTTAAGAGAGCCAAAAGTAGGGTTCAGAAGGGGTACCCTTTAGGGGGTACCCCTAATAATACTACCTAGAAGCGGTGGAGCATTTTTAGATCACAGAAAGAAATAGGGTGTTAGGGTGTTCGGGTTCAGGGTTTAGGGTTCAGGGTTTAGGGTGTTAGGGTTTAGGGTTCGTAATAACTAGTAGTGCCACCCATTAGGATGGCGAAAGGGGTCAGATTGGCAAGACTGTGGTGATCGCGGCGACATGGTTTGTTTAAAGGCACATGGAGATGCACTCAGACAAGCCACCAACTACCTAAAACCCTAAACCCTAAAAACCCATAGACCTCAGCCATGCGAGAGGTAAAAAGCCCTAAAATAGGGGCCTCAATAATTAGAATCGCGTTTGGGAGGAACCCTCCAACACCCTATTCTAATTATTAAGGCCCCTATATTAAACCCACGCAATGAAGAGGCAGCCGAGGAGCACCCCGAGACAGCAGAGCTTTGGCCTCGGTTGTGCTCAGAGTTCTCGGGCTTTGGGACTACATCTTGGGCTACCAAAACCTACTTTTTTTTGCGTCCGCTAGAACTTGCACACTAAGGTTTTAAGTAAGGACTTACAAACCTAGGAGGGTTATGGCAGTTTATGGTAGCTTAAGGTAGGCTACAGCGACGGCTTAGGCTCTAGGGCCGTCCAGGGGTTGCGCTACGGCTTCGAGTTATCTGTAGACCTGAGGGCTTCAACCATGGTCTAGGCGAGAGTTTGGGGTCGGAGTGTAGGTCTAGGCGGGCCCTTGGGGACAATTTGTGGCGTGAAGGCAATCCCGCCAGAGAGCTTGGAATGATACGCGTTATGCCCCTACACGGACATGCCCACACAAGCGCGCACAAGCGGGATGGCGGTTTTTTTCCGGCCCGTTTTTCTCTGTGCAAAAATTGCATTCGAGTCCGGAGGGCGAGGTGCTCAGACTCGGAACTGCGAGAATCAAGCTGTCTTCAACACAAAGCACAATAAACTCAAACTAGCATGAGACTCATGGTTTCAGGATTTGGGCAAGGCGTCTAGATACGTAGGTAGGAACTGAATAGATGGTTCGAAGGCCGATATACTGCAAAGTTTTCAGCCATCAGCAATTCCGGGTGCGCACTCCCCCGTGTCTGCACAGTATTCGTATTCGACTTAGAGACAGCAATGCGAGCCTCCTTAATGTAGAGGCGTCGGAAGGATCCTGGTATGATATGTTCTAACTGCTAAGGCCCCTGTATTATGGACACGCTTACAGAAATCCGCTTATAATTTTTTTGTTCTAATAAGAAGCCCCAAGGAACCATCACATAATCGCAGGCACCCCATGACATGACAGCCGTATAGAAGTCCTTCTTTGACAGGGAACCCTGTTGCTAAGTATTCGGGGATGCATTGAAGCTTTGCACACACAGTCCAGGGACGACGGGGGGTTGAGAGTTCTGGGGTTTAAGTTTCAGGGGTCCAGTCTGGTAGCATGCTAGAGTACATGATCATATGTTATGGTATACTACCGTATACTATAGAACCTGCGGGTATCCTATAGCATAAAGCAGTATGGTTTGTCGAAGGCGTTTTGATGGCTGCTGTTGGTGGGTCGAGTACGACCAGAGTGTTTCTCTTCGTTCACGCCTCTATACCCTAAGCCCTAAACCCTAAACTTCGCCTGCATTGCTCGAGTCGCGAGAGTCCAAACCCTCAGCCCTCAGTTTTTAACCCCATCAGCAGGACTCTCATCTCACGAGCCTTGAAGAAGGACCCTGCAATGTTCGACAACCACCATATAAACCGACCGTTTTAAGACTACGTAGAATTTGCATGAGTGTAGAATTTACATGAGTGTACTGTAAACTGATGCTGCATTGAAACCTATTGTAACATTCCCCTAAACCCTAAACCCCTAAACCCTAAACCCCTAAACCCCTAAACCCTAAACCCTAAACCCTAAACCTTCCATCAGATGCCGAGAAGCACCATGAAGCTTCCAGGCCCCCTGCTGCGGCAGCAGCTGAAGCTCCAGAAGCCGCGTTGGTCTCAGCATGCTTCGTTTTTTCAGGTTTTTTAAATAGGGATTTCCGAAAATTGGGGGTACCTTGTTTGGGGGTCCTTATAATAAGGATCCTATTATTTAGGGTACTATATTAGGGTCCCCTATTTTCGGAAACCCCCAAATAGGTATAGAAGGACTGCTGGAGTGCAAGGGGCATCATCATGGTCACGCTTGTTGTGATGTGACTTCCCCATGCATACTGACCATGGAACCAGTAAGCATGATCATACATTTCACAAGTTCTGCGAGGTAGGGCAAGAGAGACAGCCGCTGATGGTACTATTCGCTTGTCATTTATTCCTAGCTAGATAGGAAGCAGCATAGCACCGCAGCCCAAGTGGCAGCACCTTATCGGAGCCATTCAGAGCCTGGACTAGTGTAAGTGTAGGGCACTCTGTTGAACAGTTGAATCGGCTTCCTTATCAAGCAAACCTTGAAGTTGTTCATTAGAGTCGATGGGAACTCGCCGCGCACGCAGGATGAAGCAGGGCCCCAGGCGGAGAAGGAGAAGTCACAGGCTCACTGTTGCTGCTACTGCACTTGGCTTCAGACTGGTGCGGGCGTGGGCTGGAAGCGGTTTAATGAGATCACATAGTGTATCTTCTGCCTTGTGTTATCTATGATATATTCCTGTATGGTATTTAAGCATAGATGTCCAGACAATTGTGTTACGCACATCGTTTTGCACCTGAGTAAGCAAGCAAGCAAGCAAGTAAATAATTGAGTAAGTCAGCGTGCATGTCTTTCTGCCTGTCTGTCTGTCTGTCTGTCTGTCTGTCTGTCTGTCTGTATGTATGTATGTATGTATGTATGTGTAGGTATGGATGTGTTTTTGCATGTATGTGTGCATGTATGTATATATGTACGTATGTATGTCTGTATGTCTGTATGTCTGTATGTCTGTATGTCTGTATGTATGTATGTATGTATGTATGTATGTATGTATGTATGTATGTTTTTTCATGTATGCATGTATATATGCATGTATATATGCATGTATGTATGTATGTATGTATGTATGTATGTATGTATGTATGTACGTTTGTGTGTATGTAGGAAGGTTATGCAGGCATGTATGTAAGTAAGCAAGTTTAATGTTTGTAATGTATGTAATATTGCGCATGAAGTGTAAGAATGAATGGTCGAATGAATGACTGGAATGGAATGGGTACAATCAAGGAATTGAATGAGTGAATGCATGAATGAAATGAGATGATGAGATGAGATGAAACGAAAGA
Source organism: Symbiodinium sp. CCMP2456 (assembly GCA_905221635.1). Lineage (NCBI taxonomy): Eukaryota > Dinophyceae > Suessiales > Symbiodiniaceae > Symbiodinium > Symbiodinium sp. CCMP2456. Next base: position 8,465 of record CAJNDV010035510.1, read on the forward strand.
GTGAATGACTGACATGAATGAACTGAATGAATGAATGAACGAATACATGAATGAATGAAATGAATGAATGAATGAATGAATGAATGAATGAATAACTGAGCCAATAGACGGGTGGATGGGTGGAAGGAATGAATGAATGAATGAATGGAATGAATGAATGAATGGAATCGAAGGGAATGGAATGGAATGGAATTGGTGGGTGAATGAAATGAATGAACGAATGAATGGATGAGTGAAGATGGATGGATGCATGGATTGACGAATCAATGAAAGAATGAATGAAAGCAAGAACAAAACAATGAACTGTATGAATGAATGAACGAAGGAATGAATGAATGCATAGAATGAATGAATGAAGAATGAAATGGAATGAATTTAATGACATGAATGAATGAGAGACAGAAAGAATTAATGACATGAGTGGATGAGAGAATGAATGGATACATGAACGAATGAAGGAAGGAATGAATAAATGAAACGAAATGAGATAAATGAATGAGTGAATGAAAGGAATGAATGACTTGAGCTGATTGAATTAATGAATGAATGAATGGATGAAATGAATGAATGAATGTTTGAAATGAATGGACGAACGACTGACTGAATGAATGAATGAATGAATGAAGAGATGAAATGAAATGAAATGAAATGAAATGAAATGAAATAAATTCAATGAATGAAATGAAATGGAATGGATGAATGAATGAATGAATGAATGAATGAATGAATGAATGAAATGGAATGAATGAATGAATGAATGAATGAATGAATGAAGAAATGATTGCATGAATGAATGAACGAATGAATGAAATGAAATGAAATGAAATGAAATGAAATGAAATGAAATGAATAACTGAACGAATAGACGGGTGGATTGGTGGAAATGAATGAATGAATGAATGAATGAATGAATGAATGAATGAATGCATGAATGGAATGGAACGGAATGGAATGGAATGGAATGGCATCGAATGCATGAATGAACGAAATGAATGAATTAATGAGTGAATGGAAGGAAGGAAGGACGGAAGAAAGGAAGGAAGGAAGGAGTGAGTGAAATGAATGAGTTAACGTAGTGTATAAGTGTATAAGGTGCTAGAATAGAATATGGTACAATATATTATAGTATCATGTAGTAGGACAGAGTATAATAGAGTATAATATAGCATAGTTTGGGATAGCCCTTAGATCGGAAGGGCACGTGGACGTCACACGCTGAGGCCGATAAAGCCCCCAACCCTAACCCAGAAACCCACACCGTGTTGGGTTAGGGCTTGGGGCCCTACAATTACTGGATCGGCGAGAGTCGAAAACCCCAAGCCCTTAAATGGGAGGCAAAGGACCCTAAACTCAAACGCCAAGCCCTAAACCCCAAGCCCTCAAACACATGGATCCTCGCCTGGCTTGTCCGAGATGTGAGAGTGTAAACCCCAAGCCCTCCACCCTAAACCCTAAACCCCAAACCCTAAACCCTGAAACCTTAAACCCGAAAGCCCTAAACCCTACACCCTAAAACCTAAAACCCTAAACCCTAAAACCCTAAAGCCCTAAACCCTAAAACCTAAAACCGACGGATGCCAGGATGAGGTTGCAGATCAGGCAGAGGATTCGGATTCGGACTCCTGCCTGGAGCCCTACTTCCGGTTTAGGTGTTTTTTGGGTTTAGGGTCTTAGGGCTTTAGCATTTTAGGGTTCAGGTTTTTTAGAGCTTTAGGGCTGTCGGGTTGTAGGGTTTAGGGTTCCGGGTGGTTTTAGGGGTTCGCTGGCACACAATCCAAGCCCATGCTGAAAAGGGAGGGTTTAGGGCCTTCCCGAAATCTTGCCAGGTGTAGGTCTCTTTGGGGTTTCGGGGATTTTAAGGTTCGATTTAAGAATTCATGCCTTGTTTTTTTTTGGGACTTTGAATTTCAGTCTGTTAAAGTTTAGGTTTTAGGCTTTTCAAGTTTAGACCCGGTCCCCGTCCTGGTCGAAATCTAGGTAGGGGCCTGAATGATTGGCTTTAGGGTTTAGGGTTTAGGGTTTAGGGTTTGTCCCTAGGTTTCCGCACTACAAGCAAGCAGCAAGCAAGGCATGAGACACCCCGCGATCTACTTGTCTCCTCTCTGCCGCGCTCAGCACATCCCGGCCATTGGAGCGTTAAGCCCTAAATCCTAAACCCTAAATATTGCTGGGCATTGCTGGGCCAACTTGCAGTTGAGAGTCCTGCCCTGTTTTGGGGAAGGCACTGAAAGCAGCTTGTTGGCAAACACTGAGCACCTTTGACCTTCAGGAAATTGTTACACTTACTGACTAAACCACAAACCTGACTGAAGTCCTAGAAGTCTCGTGATTTCGCAGACCTTCCATATTATACACTTTTTTCACTGAGATATCGGGGAGTGATAGCCAAGTATTTAGGGAAATGAGAAAGGAAAATGCTGGTTAGGTCCTCAAGACTCGACATGCCCAACCGTACATACCCAAAGACTGCACGCCTTGCGCTCCATCATCCTTCGGATGCAGATGATTTCAACTTCTCGCGGCGGAACGTTCGGAGACAATCCCTAGCTACCTTAACTCCCGAAATCCTACCGCTGCAGGGACCCATATCAGGACATCCTAACAGGAAGCCCGAAATTGGCAGGTTTTTGGGGGTGGTCAAGGTTCAGCCCCAAACCCCCACCCTAAACCCCAAACCCCAAAACCCTAAACCCTAGATCCTTGCCCCTTGAGAAAAGGGGTATAGGGTTTAGGGTTTAAGGTTTAGGGTTTAGGGTTTACATACATGCATACATATGTACATACACAGGCCTATGCACAGGACTGTGTGCAGTGTCCGAAGTTTTGAGGTGCAAGTTGCTGCTAGGATGCCCGTCACGAGACGGGATGCCAATAAGAAGCGCATACATAGATATATACATATGCATATATTACACATACATACACCCACTTGAATACCCACCCACCGAACGACCGACCTACCTACCTAGGTTTTTGTATCTACACACGCTGTTTATGCCATGCTGCATCGTTTCTTGATGTTGTGTAGAGATACCAAGCAACCGGCACGCCCTGCTGCATCCCCACGAATCCCCAAAGCGATTACCGAACTCTTAGGTGGGTTATGCTGTATATGGCGTCACTGCTTACGAAATGGCGCCTATACTCGGTTCTATCCCTAATCCGTGAACACCACAATACTGTTGATTATTTAATTAAATCCTGCATTTCCCACAACTAGGCATATGCCATAATTCCCATAGTTTAGAACCTTTAATTAATGTAATGCGGGTTTTATATCATTCACCGTGCGATGTGGTCCGGTGAGCCCCTGAAGGCTCCATCTCGCCCTTTGACATGGCATTGCCGCGCAGTTGCAAGGGTTGGGGGGCCGGGCCGGGTGTATCAAAAAACCGTATGGGTTTAGGGTTTAGGGTTTAGGGATTTAGGGGTTTAGGGGTTAGGGTTTAATTGGGTGGGGTCGGGTGTATGGCACGGGTTAGAATGGGCTTTGAATAGGGTTGGTGAACAGCCTAGATAAGGTCACTAAACTCCGGAACTTAAGGCCATCAAGACAGTGACCTCTTAACTTTCGTGCCTGCAACGGTTTCTGAAACGGCTACTAGAGGGCTAGAGTATGGGCAACTATTGGGATTGCTATGAGGGTTTCGGGGTTTCACGAACCACCTACCCCTAAACAAGGATTATCTCAACTTTGAAGTACCATACTTGA
>CAJNDV010035511.1:2878-23235 GCA_905221635.1 Symbiodinium sp. CCMP2456
TCCTCGCAGCGCATCTGTCCCTCCCCATTGCGCTGATTCAGCTCATTGGCGCCCGGCTCAGGCGGTTTGGGGTTTAGGGTTTAGGGTTCAGGGTTTAGGGTTTAGGGTTTAGGGGTTGGCTTGTCCTTCCAGGATCCGAGATATTCGTAGGACTGTTTCCGGACGTGGGCTCGGATTCAGGGTTACTTAAGGCACTCGACGAAGATCTTTTTGCCCTGAACCTTGAAACCTTAACTCCTGTGCGAGCTGGGATTGTGTATGGGTTTGGTGAGTGCAAAAGTTCAGAGGGCTCGGAATACTGGTAAGTGTATGTTTGTGGGGCTTCTCGACGTGGGGAAAACGAACACAAACATCCCTAAACCAATCCCACAGCGTCACACCCGGCGACATAATCTTCAAAGTGCACGACCTCGAGGTTGTAAGGCTTAAAAGTTTGAAGACAGAATGTAACGTAAGCACAGTCCTAAACCTTACACCCTAAACCTAAACCCTTTAAACCCTAAACCTAAACCCTAAACCCTAAACCCTATAAACCCTAAACCCTAAGCCTAAACCCTCTAAGCCCTATAAACCTTAAGCGGTCCTAAACCAGGTAACAGCGCCTGGTATGTGACCGGCGTTTGGCGGCACGACAGAAACTAGGAATGTGGGAAACCCAGGGAAATCACATATTCCTGATGGAGTTTGGGTGCTTGTAAGGGGCCGAAAGTGTGTAACAGTGTCCAAATTCAAGAGATTATGATGCTCCCACCACAGTAAAACGCATGTTTTGGCCTGCGGCATCTTGGAAACTTCAGCTGCGCTTGTTGGCAGCGTCACACAGCTGCGCCAGATCTGTCTGCAAGCGACGAAATTGAAATTGTCTAACATATTTCCACATGCGATCGGCATTCACTTCGCGATGGTGTCCGTCGCTTCTTTTGTTCTGGATTTGCTTCGGGATGGATCCCTTCAGATGCATCCAAATTCGATCGATCTGCTGTGTACCGGCCAGGCTTGAAGCCCCTTTGCGGGGCTTTCGCCACAGAGCACGAGTGAAAATGGACTTGTTATGCTTCTAAGATGAATCCAACCTCTTGAAGAAACGACTGCCAAAATAGTGGCATGTTGACTGAAGCCGAGCATCCTCCACATCCTCGTAATAGCGGAAGGTGAGGAAAGTGCCGAGGGCCGGTGTCAGCTGAATGCTTCCTTGGCGGAGAACCAGCAAAGCCGAAAGGCTCACCGACAACCAGGGAGACATGGCTGGCTCACTCCGGAGCCAGCGTAGCTGTGGAGACGCCGTTCATGTCCCAACTGCCCAAGGAACCTTATGATGCGAGCCGCAGTGTCAAATCTGCGGCGGAAGGGCACGCCGAAGAGGACATCATTAAGCCCCCCCCACCCCCCACCCGATCCGAAATGTGTCTGCACGCATGTGTCATCATCATCATCTTCTTCTTCTTCTTCATGATCATGATCATCATCATCATCATCATCATCAGCATCTTCATCATGATCATCCTCATCATGATTATCATAATCATCAGCATCTCTTCATCATGATCGTCATCATCTTCATCATCGTTTCTGAAGCAGAACGCGCCGGTCACACACCAGGCGCTCTCACCCTAAACCTTAAGTTCGAAATCACAAACAGCCATCCAAGATTCGGACAGCAAGCCCCAAACCGTAAGCCTAAATCGTAGAGTCCACCGCCTGACACTCAACCGTAACCCCATACACCATTCTGAAACCCGTCATAAACAAGAAATCAAAGCCATCATGGAAGCATAACCTGGGCCTCCACATAGCCCAAAGCAGGTATTATTTATAGACTTTAGATCCCAAAGTAGGTAATGCTTACAGATGTAAGCCCGAGGTAAGACTCTTAAAGCCACTAAACCCTAAACCCTCTGAACCCTAAACCCTAAACCTACAGTACACCCCTAAGCCCAGATCGTAAGCCCCAGAATGCTCACAAGAACCTAGGCGCCTACCTGGCAGCTCATCTACCACAGCTCGGAGCCCCGGTTCTGGCAACATCTCTCCACGGGTTTAAGGTGTAGGGCTTTAGGGTTTAGATTTTATAGGCCTTAGCGTTTAGGGTCTAGAGGGTTTAGGATTTAGGGATTGATAGGTTTACGGCTGGTTAGGGTTTAGGGTTCAGAGATTTAAGTGTTTAGGATTGTAGGGTTTAGATTCCGAGCTCTCAACAGGTTTAGGTTTTAGATGTCAGGGTTGAGAGTTTAAGGACCTCTTGGAGCAAGAACATCCGGAATTGATAACGTGTATATATTTAAATATGTACAGTTGTGAAAGTGATATTAACTTCAATCATACCTATTTTTTATGTGCATAGTTTCTCATCCCCGCATTTGAGCACAGGGGTTGGGATTGGGTATAGTAGAATAATGCGAGTAGTACCCGCTTACAGCCCCTATTCTGACATGAATCAAAGCCTTGTTCGAGTGTTGTGGGGGTTCAGGGTGTATGTAGGGTTTACGGGATCAGATATACGTGAGTATGGGCTGAGGTTCCTAGCTCCAGGTGTGGGCTATGTCATTCAAAATCTCTCTTGTCTCCGACCCACCAGTCTATCTAACATTCCTGGTGCCCTGAAAATCTGAACAATGAGCTCTGGCCGTAGGGCATACGTTATTCCTTAGTAGGTAGACAAAGGAAGCGGAAAGACCAAGATGAGTAAGACGAAGAGCAAGCTCTCTGAAGCCCTCATCCTGAGTTTTGCATGTGGAAAATTCATCACCATACTGTCGATGGACAAAATCCTGCATGACCCAAATATAGTATAGTACCATAAATCCCATAGTTTAGGTATATAAGGTCATGCAGGATTTTGTCCATCAACAGTATGACAGTCTAGAAAACCGAAGGCCCTGAATACCAGACCCCTTGCCCTACAAACCCCAAGGCCTCATAAGCTCCGTAGGGGCCTACATTCGAGTAACTCTGCTCCCCTAAAACCTACATGCCAAAAGCGTGGCTCTCAACTTACAGCCCTATATATATATATATATGTATATATATATATATATAATCCAAGGGTCCATGTTCCCACATAGCATATACATTGGCCCTAAAGTACTTATATAGGGACTACATTAAGGCCAAAGTATATACTATTTGGGTACATGGACCCTTAGGGCATTTGTATAAGTTTCCGAAACTAAGGGGTGCTGGGTACCTTATTTTGGGGTCCTTATAATAAGGATATCAGGGTCTCCTATTTGCGGAAACCCCCCATGTGTTGCAGGAGCCAGTAAAGGAACGTTGAATCCCTAAACCCTAAACCCTAAACCCTAAACCCAAAACCCTAAACCCTAAACCCTAAACCCTAAACACTAAACCCAGGAACCTTAAAGCTCTCGCTCCGAGGTCCGTTGAATAACTGCGGAGCGCACCGTCTTTCTGAAACCGATTCTGCCAGATTTCCGTTGAACTCGGCGATATGTAGGAAGAGCTACCCATAGGCCCGGATAGGCCCCATAGTAGTTCCTTCTTGGGGTTTATATTTAGAAACCTATAATGTCATCCCCAGAAAGGAACTACTATAGGGTATACGATTGTTAGATGCAAGCCCTGGTTTGATTCCGCAATACAACAGCTTGAAGCTTTGTGGTTGTCGTTAGTGGACATTAGTCTGAAGGTTTGCGCCTCTTATCTGCTTCAAGCTTGGAGAGGCATTATCAATGTTTAGCCTTGAGGGGACTTTTCTGGTTGATCACGGCTTATACGGTTAATCACATTATACAAGTTTACCTGGTTATAGGTTATCTGATATCTGGCTACACAGGGTGTTGGGGTGTAGTTGAGGGTTTAGGGTCCCTCGGTTTACCCAGATCCTGAACGGCGGGTCGCTTACTCGTGCTACCTCGTTTCCTGATGAAAGGATCCTACATAACCATAAGAGCGCCAAGCACGAAAGAAAAGGAACGGTATTGGAGGGTGATTGCTAAATAATTACCTATACTATTTTGGTGTTTCCTTATTCTGATTCTAGTATAATATACCCCAAAACCCTATTCAAATTATTAAGGCCGCTACAATATCCACTCAAAGAGAAGAACCATGAAGAACCCCAGGCCATCAACTCGTGGCTTCATGGAAACCCGAAACCCTAAATCCTAAACCCTGGTTAAATCCAAAACCCTATAAAGTCCTGAACCCTAAATCCTAAACCCTAAACCCTAGTTGAATCCTAAACCCTAGTTAAATCCCAAACCCTACAAACTCCTAAATCCTAAACCCTAAACCCTAGTTAAATCCAAGAACCGAAAAAATCTAAACCCTCAATCCTCGACTTCATGAGAAGGCAGGGACTGTTCCCAAGATGAGCCTTAACCCATAAATCCAACAGGACCATCCTAAGCCCGTCACCTAAACCGCGAAACTTTGACATGCCTTGTGCCAAGAGGCTCGATTGGAATGAGGGTGTCAGAGTTTAGGGTTTGTAAGCTTCCTTACACTGCTTGAACAACCATAATTGGAATGGACTTACTTCCATAATGCTAGTCCGTGTGGACCAGTTTTGGTTATACAAAACCTCCCTAGGCCTTGACTGTCGTACCTTCGTAGGTGGTAACCCTGTGTATAGTTCAAATCATATAACAAGAAAACACTTGCGAGGTAGCCAGCACAAAGCACTTCAATGTAAGGTCTAGCTAATATAGGGGATTAAATAATTACCTATACTAGTCTGGGGGTTCCTTATTAATATAACTATAGTAGCAGATCCCCCCAAACCGTATTCTAGTCATTAAGACCCCTACATTAGACGGACTCCCAAGCCGAAGTCAGCCGCCCAAACTGCCTTCTGCCGCCGCGCTGCCGGAAAAAACGCATTGCTCGGGCTTGCCGGGAATTCTCTAGTTGGTCCCACAAGCGACAGACATATTCAAGTATGCAAGCTGCCCTTAGCTTACCTCGCGTCTGTCTTTCTTGAGTACTTCCTTGATTCTTCTGAGCGGCCTAGCTAGACAAGGCCGAGCGCCGGAACCACAAAATGCTTTGAATCCCAGCCCATCAGCAGATTTTGGGGTGCAGGGTTCGGGGTGTGGGCTGCAGGGTTTCGCGCCATCGAGCTTTATTTTGAGGAACAAAGCTCTGCATAAACCCTAAACCCTAAACCGCGAAACGCATGAAAGCCTAAACCCTAAACCGGAAGCCTTGGCTGCAGGATTTGGTTCTTCAGCTCCCTGGTGGGGTGTAGGATTTAGGACGTACTCTAGGGGCCTTAACACCCAAAGACTCCAATAACCCTTAATTATAAAGGAATATACCTCATATTAGGGATCCCACCATAATTTAAGGTATATTCCTTAATTAAGGGGTATTGGAGTCTCTGGGTAAGTACCTGTACTATTTTGGTGGGTTCCTTATCATAACTATCGTATACTATACCCCAAAACCTTCTTCTAGTCATTAGGGCCCCTGTTTTACCGGGGTCTTCGCCTTAGCCTGGGCCTCACCCTCGAGATGCGAAGTCCTAGGCGTTTTAGCTCCCAGCTGGGTCTCGGAATCCGGACGAAGATGAGAGCCGCAAAGTGAAGCCCAAAGCTCCATGGGGTAAGCCCTACCTTGAACTACCACAATCTACTTTTTTGTAGGGTCCCTATAATAGAATCTATATTAGGGTTATAAGAAGGACCTGCAAAAAAGTAGGTTGTGGAAGTTCAAGGTAAGCCTATAAGCCTTAATCCCTGTGTTAGCAAAGTCTCTGACCCTAAACCCTGAAGCCTACAAGCATGACTCCAGGAACAATGTAACCCTGAAGCCAGGCTTAAGGCAGTTAGATTGTTACTACTGACGGTTTCTGTGGCCGGACGAAACCGGCGGTGCCTTGTTGTTAAGCTCGAACCGTCAGCTGACTAAACTCCAGTTTCGGAGCGCAGGAACACCATCCTTCCTTTGGCTTTAGGGTTAAGGCTTATAAGGGTTAAGGGTGTAGGATTAAGGCTTAAGGGTTAAGGGATTAAGGGTGTTTAAGGTGCTGACAGTTGGAACACCATTACCCTCAAGCCCTTGAAGGTAAACTGTTCATTGTTATTCCATGTCCTGCTGGGGTTCACCGTAGGCTTAGTTGAAGCCATAAGAAGGGCTTTTTATGAGTCTCCGGTCATGGATGTGCCGAATCTCGCAAAAGCTTACCCTGAGGGTCCATGTATTCATATAGCATATACATGGGCCCTAAAGTACCTATATAGGGACTACATTAAGGCCAATGTATATACTATTTGGGTACATGGACCCTTAGGGTTATATTAAATTGATGAATTGCCCACCCCAATTTAGCTACCCTAAACCGTATGCACATGCACTCTCAAGCCTCAAGTCCTAAACCCAAACCCCCTCAAAACAAGATGCCCGGGGGTTTAGGGTTTAGGGTTTAGGGTTTAGGGTTTAGGAGAACCCCGCCCCCGCAACCGAACTGGATGGGCGCGCGCAAGCACACGCACACTGCTAGAATTCTGAGGTTCCGTGTCCTCCTCGAGGACCTTTGCACCACCGGTCTGCGGGCTCGCCCTAAGGGTGCTTTCCAGCCTTATCGGTTTAGGGTTAAGGTGTTAAGGTCCTAGGTACTATAGGGGCCTGAAAAAATAAGTTCCAATACTGCTTTGGTGGGTTTCTGATTATACTTATAGTATAGTATACCCAAAAACCTTATTCTAATTATGAAGGCTCCTAGATTCTCTCCCTTAACAATCCGGAGTTTCCTGCGGAGAGCCATTGGGGCACGTTGAGTCTCACGAGGATCCCAGAAGCAATATAGAAGCCTGGGGATTAGTAATCTTGTCCTTGATTCTGATAACTCCTCAACAGAATCATGCTATATCTACAGCCCACAACCCGATTGTGCTTCATGCATCCCGTACATCAAAGACATCAAACCTTACGAAGTCCTGTAAACCCTTATGGAAGCTTAAACTCTTACGAAGTCCTGTAAACCCTTATGGAAGCTTGAACCCTTACGAAGTCCTGTGAACCCTTATGGAAGCTTAAACCCTTAAAGGAAACCTTCCGGGGAGCCGTTTATTCAGGCCCTTATTCTCAGGATCTTCAGGGAGATCAGGTTTCCCTACTAAACCGCAAGCTCGCAGAGGAGCTTAACAGGATTATCGCTTTCGGATCGGGTTTGGGGCTTGGCGAGTTGAGGTTCTAGGGGTTTGGGACTGTAGGGTATCAGATTTGTCAGAAATACGACGTCGAAGACCGTAGCCCGGGCTCGATGATTCAGAATATTCTAAGGGTCCTGGCCTAGGTAAAGCCCATAAGACACATAAGCCTAAGCAAGCGGGTTCGGAATTTTCAGGTCGTTTTGGGGTTTAGGGTTCAGGGTTTATAATGGCTTACGTGAAACTCACGAAACCCACCAGTCTCAAGGGTTCTTTACTATGATTTCTTTGTCTAAGCCCTTGAACCAGGGTTTCGGGGTCCTGTATAGTATAAATATAAAAAGGAACACCCAAAGTAGTATAGGTAGTTGTTCAGGCCCCCTATATTACCTTTCTGAGGGTTTAGGGTTTGGGGCCAGGTCAGCAGGTACATGGTTGAGACTCAGGCCAAAGTTCGCCGGCTACTCATGTGACTCTACCTGCAAAATGGCTAGTCTTCTGGGATCTGTTTTTATAGAAAACTGGGCTTTGAAGTACCATACTTTAATACTTTTTGGGGGACCTCTTCCCTAAAGGAACCATTATGAAATAACAGCTTATACTTTTCTCTCCCTGGTTACTTCAAAGCCCAGAAGAGTAGGTGCCCTGGAAACGGTGGATGTAGGGTATGACCCTAAACCCTAAACCCTAAACCCTAAACCCCTAAACCCTAAACCCTAAACCCTATTTTGCTTCATCGCAGGAGCCCGAGGGCGGCGCAAAGTTTGACGAGTCGACCGATGGAGGCGCCGAACAGCCTCAAACCCTACCTAGGGTTAACCCTCAACCCTAAAAACTAAACCCTAAACCCTAAACCCTTAGGGTTTAGGGTTTAGGGTTTGCCAGCGTCTGGGCTCAGGCCTACTCGGGGCGACGCCGTTGCCTGACTAGTGTCAGGTGCTGATTGAGCCATGGAAACCGAACCAGTTGGAAGCAACAGCTCCCTGCTTACATCCTTGGAGTGGCAAAGGCTGAGTAAACTGAGTCGTCAGATCTTGCCGGGTCTCTTGGGAAACACCGCCAACTACTTAGTGCAGCCCTATGGACAGGCTGTATCAGTGGATGGAGGCTTGCTCTCGAGGGCATACTTGCTCCCCTGCCAGGATGGTGCTAATGAGCCTAAGCAAAATGTAGTACTGCGTCTTCGTCATTCGGATTGGCATTTGTTGGAGGATCTTAGCCAGCCTCTCAGAGTTATACAGGCCATTTGCCATGACGTCAAGACGGATGTGATCATGGACTGTACCCAGCAGGCTACGGTTGTCATAGGATCCAGGGTCTTGGTTCAGGAGACTACGGTTCAGATGGCTGAGCTGTTCTGCGGGGGCTTTGCGGGCTGGTCGCAGGCGGCCTGGGTTCTGCACAAACACAACATCCCCATCAGCACCCGATGGACCGTGGATGTAGACGCTGATTGCCATCGCATGCTGCAACTACAAAAGCCACAGCTTGACATTGTACGATCCTATGAAGACCTTGAGGGCGTAGCTGAAGCGGTCAGCCACGTGCATGTTGATTCCAGCATTGTTTGGGATTGGTGGTTGCATTGTTTCGCCAAGTGGCCGGTCAACATGGTAGTTGCCTCCCCTCCGGGGCAGCCTTGGAACCCCACGGAACAGGCATCAGGTTTGGAGTCGGCAGACGGGCGGCTTCTGCTAAGGATCTTCGATGTCTGCAGTGCCTTTCAGGTCCCTGTGATTGGTCTGGAGCTGAGCAGCGGTTTCTTCAGACACCCGCATTATCCACAGGTAGTGGCTGCTTGGCAGGCAGCAGGGTACGAGCTGCATTGGCAAGCACCCTGAAACTTGCTTGACGTGCTGCCGTGCGCACGCCCACGGTGCTTCGTCATATTGCGTCTTCAGGGCCTCCCAACGGTGCCCCCGCAGTCGGGCTGTAACTGGGCCTCCTCTAAGAGGGCTAACTTGAAGGCGGCCAGGGCTATCTTTGATCACCCCCCGGACCTTCATGCTAGCCTCACCTTGTCAGCAGAGGAACTTGCTGTCTACATGGATCCCTGGTATATGCCGCCAACGCGCTCAGTGCAGCATAAGCAAGCCCCAGCCCACTTCAGGCTCCGTACTGAACTGCAGTGTGCCGGATGTTTCCTTCCGCAATACCAGAAACAGCACTATATCCCTGAAGGCCAGCTGGCCCGACAAGGGCTGTTGGGATTTCTTCTGCAACATAAAGAAACGGTGCGGTTCTTCAGTGGCGCAGAGATTGCGTCTCTGCATGGAGCAGTAAGACCCCTTCTCCTGCAAACTTCAGGCGACAGCCAAATGAAGCTATTGGGTGGTTCGTCGGCCGTGCCCCAGACCATTGCCTGCCTCACACATGCATGCCATGCTCTGGGCATTGAGGCATTGCCTGCACCGGAAGCTGCTGTACATCTGGCACTAGCCGAGCGGATTCATAACGGCAATTCGCTGTTCTTGCCCGCCGGGCCTGACTGGATCTTATGCCGCAAGGACCAGGTGTGTGAAGTGCTTGCCACAGGCCAATTCCAGGAGGTACCCGGCAGTGCTAGCGCGGCCCCTGAGTTTGTCACTTGGACACTGCACTCTGAGGGGGCCTCAGCCCCACTTTGCATTCCCGCCGGGGCCGATCCACAGCAAATCCTCGACTTTGCAGGCCTGGAGCAAAACCTGCTGCCCCAGCCACTCGCAGACAGAGCACAGGCCATGACCTTGCACGTTGCAAGCCCTCCGGTCCTCAACTGTGGAGGCTTCCAAGGAGGCAAGGATCGCGACTCCTCCTTCTGTGTGTTCGCATCGGCGCAGCAAGTGTATATTGTCGATGTCCAATCGCCCCGTATGTGGCCACAGCTGCTCAATATCTTTGATGACTTGGGAGGGGCGAGAGAGGACTTGGTTTGTTTCAGTGCATGCGGCCAGCGCTTATGGCACGCAGAGGACTTTGAGGGTTGTGTGGTTGCAGACACCCTTAATCCCGAAGCCCCGGCCCTCAGCCTCAGCTTACTGCATGATGCCTTTCAGCAGACCGAGCTCCGTACTTGTGGCACCGCCGTCCACATCAGATGCCCAGTTGAGGTGGCAGTCCATTTCTGGCTGGGCTTCCCATTCCAGCTCACAGAGGCCCTAGGCTGGATCTCAACCGTTGTAAATTTTCCCTGCCAGAACCAAGAGCCCATGGAGCTCCAACTCCGCCCGAGCCCAGCTCGGCTGCATGTATGCCCTGCCTTACTGCCTGGCCAGCTTCGCCTCTGGTACATGGTTGCTCGACTGGAGGCCCACAAGCCTCCGGCTGGCTCTGCTATAGGGTTCCAGGTTGAATTGCAGATCCTCGCACGGCGCTGTTGGCAGGGTTACTTGCCTGGTTCATTCTGCATTGATGACTTGGGCACCTGGTGGCGTGACGCCTCTGAGGCCTGTGGCCTGCCTCCTGATGTCAGGGTGTTTTCTGGCCCTCACCCACTCCTCCCTGCCACGAGCGTTCATCAGGCTAAGCAAAATGCCAAAGGTGTGGTGGTGCGCCGTACGGGGGCGCTGCTCTTGACCCTGCATCCAAGCTGCGTGGGCGGAGGAGTCAAAGAGGAGAATCTGAACTGGTCCAAGACACGCCTTGCGTCCTTGTGCTTGGCCCAAGGCATCGACCTCCAGGCCACAACCCACTTTGTTGATGAAGTCTCCAATCATGCTGGGGCCAACAAACTCTTCCAGACCCTGAGCTCCGGCAGTGAAGGCTCCCGTTGGCAGCAGGTTGCTGATTTCGCTCGCCGTGTCAATGTGCCCCTGCCGGTGCAAACTAATCAGGTTGCTAAGGCCGAGGTCCGTGCCCGCCGCCAGGCGACCCGCAAAAAACAGGAAAGCCGCTCTTTCATCCGCGCCTCTGAGGTCTCCATTGCCCCGGGATTCTTCCAAAACGATGATGGCACCGAAGCCTCCGTACTTGAGAGCCTGAAGCCAGGCGCCACAGGTGTGCTTCTCACAGACGGGCCCCAGGCCGTGGAGCTCCTGCACACAATGCAAGGGGTGCAACCGGATGAACTGGCCCTGCTTGTGTTGGGTCATGACTGCCCCTGCCCTGCCGATGGCTGTCACAAACTGTCGTTCCCGGCAACCGGCCGCCACTGCGGTTCTCCCCTGCTACTGGCTGGTTGCTTGCACAACCTTGGCGGCAAAACATTGATGTGGAGCTGCCAGATGTGGTCTGCTGTACTTTTGTTGTTTATGCGGATGACTGTGATCCCGAGCAATGGAAAGGCTTTGCTGCATCGCCGGTCAAATCTGTTGTCGCCGCCTTCTCAGGGTGTGCTACGGACAAGGCCCTGTCCGAGCCCTGGGGCCGCTATCTCAGCGGAGGCAAAGCATCTGCGCCAGCCCTCGCCGACCAGGTCTTGTTCCAGGCAAGGGTGGATCAGAAAATTGTGATGTGCTCCTCGCTGCCAGTGGCCACAACTGTGTGTACATGGTCCCCAAAAACCAGGACCATAGTTTGAAGCAGGGCTACTCAGTGGTCTGGCTGGGCTCATCCCGCGCTGAGGCGGTCAAGGCCTCCCTCCAGGTGCCAGGCCAGCTTGGGCTTGTCAGGTCTAAGGATAGATACGGTTTGCGAGTCCCGGAGGCTCGTCATCAAGCTGTCTTCCAACAATTGCGCCCTGGCCTCGCTGTGCCTACAAAAGTCGCTGTGAGTAAACTGTTTCGAATGGGCCCGGTGCCCGTTGGTGCTGATGCAACGTCTGTGCAGAAGTGGGCGGCTGGTGGTGGCTGGAATGTCAAAATTCTTAAAGCCCTGGGCCCGCAACATTGGCTTTTGGGGTCCAACACTGACCCCCCGGTTGCCTATCCTGCCTTTAACGGCCAGACAGTGTTGGTCTCCAAGGTGCAGCAAAAATCCACACCTGCACCGACAGTGCAGTCAGGTCAGCTCCAAAGCCGCTCCCCTGCTCCCCTCGCCTCCCTCAACAAGGGAGAGGATCCCGAGCCACAGTGACCCCTGGTCCAGCGCACTGCCCTCTTTCACCAGTCGGGCTTCGCTCTCCTCGGCTACCTCATCGCAAGCCCCGCGCCGCACCAACAGGGCGAGGACCGTGCTGCCGCCCAGGTTGCCGTGACAGGCCTCAAGGAACAACTCGCTGTCCTTGGTCATGACGTTTCGCGCCAGCTACAGTCTTCTGTCGACCCGTTGCAGGCTGCCCAGACACAACAGCAACAGCAGATGCAAAGTGGCTTGGATGAGCTCAAGGCTCTCTTCCTAGCTGGCCGTGACAGCCGCGATCCCAACAAGAAGGCCAAGATTCACGATCAAGAAGAGCTGTGACATGTGGCTGGCCTTCGGGCTGCATCCGTCCCTGCTGTTTCAGTTTTTTGGGGTTGGTCCCAGCTTCCTTGCTGTTCCCCGGGAGTGAATCCTCGGAAGTCGGGCCATTTGCACCAGCAGTGTTGCCTTTTCGTCTGCAGACTGACTTGGCCTTGTCTGGCCGCCAGGAAGGGGTACTGTCTCCTGGTTGTCTGTTATGCACAATACCTTCCCGGTAGCTGGGGGCAGCTGCCTGGCATGCTCAATGACGCATGCTTCGTTCCAAGAACCTCTGCGGTGGGGCGCTCCCACCTGCATCCTACTGAGTTTTCGCAAAGTTACGACGGGCCGGTCACAAGCACCCTTTGCCCTGATTGTTCCGCCACTCCTGACTGGAATTGGCTACATGGCCAGCGAATCGGTGAAGCTGCAAACCCGGGCCCTGCCCACCAACTGTCTCTGCTGGAATCCTTCCGGCAAACGTCCGCGCCTCCACACTCTGATGAGGCCCCACAGCCACGCGCAGATGCGGCCATCCCATCCGACGCTGCCTCTAGTATATCCGGTGCACAACTGACTGATGGTTCCTCTCAATCCAGAAACCTCCCAGTGCATACTGACTTTCGCTTGGCGGTGGTCAACCCCACTGCTGTCTTGGGCAAGGAAGCAGACATATTAGACCTCCAGCAAGACATGGTGCTTTTGTCTGAAACTTCTGCTGTTGAGCGTGCCCAGCGGTTGGCTGCCTCAGCCTTTGGTAAAGCACAGTGCTATAGCCAATGGAGCCCGCCTGTTCCTCCCCATGCGACTGGGCAAGACTCCCTCCGCGGACACGCTGAAGGCACCGCGGTTATCAGCAAATATCCTTTGCGAGGCTCTTTTGCCGGCCGCCCTGAAATCTGGCAAGGCTCCTGCCGCTTGGTGGAGGCAATAGCCCGGGTAGGATGGTTTTCCTTTCGGGTCATTGCAGTCTATGGGTTCCCTGCAAACCGAGCGGAGGCTGCCCTTCGCAATGATGAATTGTTCCGCTGGGCCTTGCAAGTCGCTACACGGGACCATCTGCCGGCCATTATAGGGGGCGACTTCAATTGCTGCATTCAGTCTCTGCCTGTGTGGGATGAGTACCGGGCCTTGGGCTTCCGGGAGACCTTTGAATTCTGGGAGGCCCGCACTGGCACTGTACTTCCCCCTACCTGTCGTGCCGCCACTCGCCATGATACGGTGGTGCTACCGCCGATCTTTCAGCAAATGCTATGCAAAGCCGCGGTCTCCACTCATCTTCACTTGTTTGACTCCCACGCACCGCTGATGTTGGAGTTTTGCATACCTGCCAGCCCCATCCTACAGTACCGTTGGCGAATGCCCCGCAGTTGGGCCACCTTGGAGGTTGATCCTCAAGCCTTTGATGCTGAATACGCATGCAGGCGAGGTGAATGTCAGGCAGCCATACAACAATGTCAGGACAGGGATGATGTCGATCAAGCTTTTGTGACCTGGGCCTCGCAGGTAGAAGCAGCTGTTGATGCTTGCCTACGTGCCAACCCGTCCCAGAGCACAGATCAACAGCACGGCCCGGGCTTGCCGAAGGCCTGCCGAGGTCGCTTCCAATTCCGGCCCCGCTTAAAGTTTCCCCTGCCTTGTCCTGCCAGGCAAGCCCGACATGGTGACTATAACCCGCCAAACGAGGTTATGTCAGTGATCGGCTGCGCTAAAATCAAGCAGGCCCGTCGCCTCCGCACCTTTGCTGCTGGCCTTGCCAAGGCAAGGAAAAACGCTGACTGGTCCCCCGGAGTTTGCCGCCAACTTGGGGACGAATGGGCCGCCATAAAAAGAGCGCCAGGCTACAGCCCGACCTTTGCCCACTGGCTTCTGTGCATTGCTCATTTTCATGTCTTCTGGGAAGCATGGCCCCCCGCTGAATGGTTAGAGGATGTCGTGGCTTACGTTGCCTATGATGCCGACATACTGGCAAAGGCCGAGGCGAAGCGGGCTGCCCAGCTTCGTACCTACAAGGCCCACCAGGATGCCTCTTGCAATCATGCTAAAGGCCACTATGCTGCCCTCCGAAAACCGATGCGGCCCCCTATCACCGCCATACCAAAGCTTGAATGCCAACAAGCTGTGAAGGTCCAGGACCTGGCTACTGACGTTGCGTCCTATCGCCTGCCGTTCCCTTCTGCATTTGTTGCCGCTCTGCCAACCACGGCGGACGGAGCTGCCGTCCAAATCCAGGGCCTTCTCCAAGGGCCGGATGAGTCAGAGGTCTTGCAGATCCATTTCCCCGGGCGCCCCCCGCCTGCTCACTGCTGCCTGCAACAACAAACCGAGGCCAGTACTGGCCCGGAACTGCATCGCGCCTTCTTTGAGTATTGGGCGCCCATTTGGCTCAGGGACAAGGCCGCAGACTGTCAGCATGATCTGTCATGGGGAGCTTTCCTCCAACATTTGCCACCGGTACCACCGGAAGCTGCCTCGCTAGGCGTGTTTGACTCCTTTGCCCCCACGGCCTGGTTGGATCGCGCCAAGCACCTCAAGTCCGGCAAAGCGACCGGGTACGATGGCATCTCTAATGCAGAGCTCAAAGCCCTGCCTTTTCAGGCCCTTTCGGATCTTTCAGAGGTTTTTCGGCAGTGCAGCCGCTTTGGGTGGCCCACGCACATTGCATCTGCTACGGTCAGCAGCTTGGCCAAGAATGACTGCCCGCAAGGCCTGCACCATTCCAGACCTATCACCATACTGGCCACCTCGTACAGGCTCTGGGCCAGTGTGGCGGCCAAAGGTATACTACGGGCCTGGAATCAATGGTTCCCTAAAGAAATCCTTGGCTGCCTACCGGGTCGAAGTTCCAGGGACCTGTCTCTCAGCTTGGAATGCCTCATTGAGCAAGCCCGACTTGCCAAGGAGCCCCTGCTGGGCTTCAGCATTGATTTGGTCAAGGCTTTTAACAACCTGCCGAGGCGTCCTCTGCAGGAACTGCTCCTACACCTGCAGGTGCCCCCAGTCATTGTCAAGACTTGGTTTTCCTTCCTAGATCGTGTGGCTCGCTTTCCCATCTTTCACGACAGCCTCGGGGTGGGACTGCCCAGTTCAACTGGTGTCCCTGAAGGAGATCCACTCAGCGTTGTTGCAATGCTGGCGGTCTGTTACGCGGCACATCACTGGCCGCGAAACCCCAACAGTGTTCTCCGGTCCTATGTCGATAATTTCACGTGGACGTGCACGGAGCCAGCTGCACTCCCCGATGCGGTGGCGAGTGCACGGGAGTTCTGTTCGGCCCTCCGTTTACCGATTGATTGGACAAAGAGCTATTGTTGGGCCACCCTCTCCAGTCATCGCCGGTGGTTAAGCCAGATCGCTCCCAGTTTAGTCCCCGATGGCAGCCAGCTCCGAGTGGTTGATGGGGCCAAGGATTTAGGGGTCAGTTTCAGGTTTGGCCCTCGGGCAACCAAGGCACATGTGACCAGCCGACTGCAGCACGGCCATGACCGCCTCCAGAAACTCGGAGCTATGTCACGCCCTCTCGAGCTTAAGGCCCGACTGATGCTCGGTTCTGTTTGGCCTGCTACTTTCTATGGCACTGAAGGCCACAAACTTTCGGTGGCCCAGATTAGCTCCCTCCGAACAGCTGCTGCAAGAGCTCTTGTTGGTAAGCACAGCTCCACTTCCCCCATTCTTGCTCTGACTTGTCTGTGTGCAAGGGTCCTGGACCCGGGGGTCTATGCGTTGGCCCAATCTTTGTGCGCCTTAGCGCGACTCCTTCGAGTGTGCCCAGAACAGGGTAATTGGTGGCTCCAAACTGCCTCCCAGACTGATGGCACGGTGCGTCGCACACTTGGCCCGGCAACTACATTGGCGTGGCGCCTCGCGGAACACGGCTGGGTACTCAAGCCTGACGGTCTTCTCAAAGGGCCCGATCACTGGAGGTGCCATCTCCGAACGTCCTCGTCCTCTGCCATAAAGGTCGCTGTTGAGGGTGCCTGAGGTTTCATGTCAGCCGCTGCCCGTTCCACATGGGATCCCTTGATTGAAGCCACTTGTGAGCTGTGCGGTGGTCTGGATACCAAACACCATCGATTATTGTCATGCCCAGCTGTGGCCAGAGCCCGGGTTCCGTTCCAGGACCTTCTCGCATGGGTGCAGCAGCACGTGCCTCACTGGCTGCACTGCCCATTCGCAGTTGAACATGAGCAGGAATGCTTCAGCAGACTGTTTTGGGAGTCTCGCAAACTTTTGCCGCCGCCCAGCATATCTGATCTTGTCGTGGCTCATAAGCTCGATAGGTTGTGCCTCTACACCGATGGTTCCTGCAACCATAACTCCTGTCCGGCAGCTCGCCATGCTGCATGGGCAGTTGTACTTGACTTGAGACCATTGGAACAGTTGCCGCCAGGCCTGGAGGAACAACGTCTAGCAGAGCTGGTTGCTGAGCGCTTTGTAATAGTTGCCCAAGGTGTTGTGCCGGGCCGCCAGACCAATAACAGAGCTGAGTTCTGCGCCTTGCTACAGGCTGGCAGGATTGCCTCCAGCATCCCTGCGCTGCCCAGCCTTGTCGGGTCCGACAGCCAGTTTGGCCTACGGGCCCAAAGCCGCCTTCAAGCATGCCCCGAACTGCCGAGAGAGAGCAATGTGGCTGACCTCGGCGATGGCGACGTTGCTAATTGGTTCCCAGCTTCCCTTAGGGGTCACAAGGTCCAGGCCCATCGTTGCCTCCGAGATGTTCCAACAGATGAGCTTGTGTGTGCAGCTGGCAACTTCGCAGCTGACCTTGCTGCGAAACAGGCGCTCCAAAACGACCTGCCCCTGGCTGGGAGTATTTGCTCGGAAATAGCCGCTTGGCGACGTGAACAAGGCGACTGTCTGCGATGGTTTTACCAGTACCTGCTCGAGGTCACGTCGTGGTGCCGGCCCGTCGGGCTTTGCGGCAGCAAACTGTTGGCGCCGTGACAGTAGCCCCCACCTCAGGTGCTGCTGCCGGCCCTGGCCTCACCAACTGCGGGGAATTTTCTCAATGGCTGGCCTTTTCACCTGAGGAGACTCAGCCGCTGACGCCCCGGGCGTTCCCGGCTGAGGGTTTCCCGACAGGTGGATGGCCACTATGGTTTCTTGAGAAGATCTGGCAATGGGTGTTTCAGCTACAATGGGGTCGTCAAGACCATCTCGACAAGAGGGACCGAGGGATTACCTACCTGGAGCTGCTCGCGAATTTCGTGGTCTGCACGGCCGCCTGCCCACCAGTTCCAGGCGACGGGGCCAAAGTGATGTTGGACCAGCTTGCAACCGAGGGTATACTGCAACCGCTGTATGTCCGAAATGCCATCGCCTTCATGGTCCAGGCTGTCAGACTCTTGGAGAGGAGGACACGAACCAGACTGTGGCAAGCTGCTGCGCATCACCGTGTTAGGTCCCTTCGGCACCTCGGAGACGCTACAGGCAGAAAGGGTCTCAGCCTCCGGCCGAGTCTTCCGCATGCACATGAGACCTTTAAGCTCACCTGCCAGCTCTGGGATTCCAACAGTGGAGAGACGATTAGGGAATTTGCTTGGCACAAACGTGCTACGCCGTCAGTTGATTGAGGCCGGAACCCACGGCTGAAACAGGGTCGCTAAGCGACTGCAGCAAGCCCAATGAGGCGGAGACTCTTTGGAAGCAGACTGGGAGAGGTGGAGTCGCACTGCTGGCCCACTCTTTCCCCTCCAAACCCGTGAAAGGTTTAGGGTTTGCCTACACCCCGGAAGTTGGGTAAAATGGTGGCCCAACACTTAGAAACCCTAAACCCTAAACCCGAAACACTTAGAAAAAGCTATGACCCTGCATAATTCCGGGGTCAGGTCAACCCTAAATCTGTCCTAAGCCTTGACCGCCAAAGATACAACCGGCTCTAGAATTGTGCGTTGTTTTTTTGTTCGGGTGTTTGAGGTTTAGACTTCCCTCAGTTTTTGAAGGCGCCGGGGCAGTGTGTCAGTAGAGCTTCAGTACAGTTTCAAGATGTGTTGAAGCTTTCAGAATTTGAGATTGATAAGGAATGAGGCATGACTCGGCATAATCATGGAATTCGGTTCGGCTTACTGGCTGTTGCAGGGAATGTATTCAGGCCGTGGGACTCTGAGCATTCTAAGGGTTTTCGACTCGGTGAGTTGCAGAACTATTCCTTGATAGTCACTGTATAGCTATACGATAGTATACCCCCAAAGACGATTGTACGTATTGAGGCCCCTTTCTCATGGAGATCATAACACAGAGCCCTAAACATGCAGGTACCTTGTCAGTCGGGGTCTGCTTGCTTGTTTGTTGTTTCACGTGTTTGCGCATATATATATATATATATTATATATATGTATATATACATGTGTATGTGTATATATATATATATAATATACACATGCATATGGAAGCCACAAGAAGCAGCCCCACATATGTAGGAAGCCGTTCTGCTCCAGGTGACGAGAACTGTATCTTGACGGTTTTCGTTCGCTCCGATGTAGCCGCGGCCTCGGGTGCTTCTGGGACCATGTTTTAGTGTGGAGGTGGTCCTTCACAGAGGTCCGCCAGAAGATTGAGCACATCGATTGGGTACCTTGTTAAACGAAATTAGCTTGGCTCCTCGATAGGCCGCTTATCTATCCCTGCAAGTGTTAACCCCACAAGCCCTAAACCCTGAACCCGCAACCGTATATGTAGGCCTGATCTGGGTCTTGGGTTCTTGGGGGGTTTGTGACACAGAGGGTTTGGCCCGGCATTCTTCGGGGTTCCGGCTCGAAAGCCGTGCCACCGCGGTTTAGGGTTTAGGGTTTAGGGTCATCTTTGTCGGCTTAGGGATTGGGATGTCGGGCCAGGGATGCATCGGATTTTGATTCATAGGGCTCTCTGGCGTTCTTGCTCCGTGTCCTGGAAGAGGCCCCACACAAGGATGGGTTGTTGCTGAGGGCCGCAGGCCGTGTGTTGACATCGTCATGCAGGATATCTTGATGGCAGCTGCCACCACTCTTAAACCCTAAACCCTAAACCCTAAACCTAGGTCCCAGCACGAAGCAGAAGCCGCCCCGAAGCCTTTAGACCGCGCTTGAGAAACCCGATAACGATCCAGTGAGCCCTGGATCCTCTGGTCCTGCATCCTACACACCTCACCCTAAGGGTCCATGTACCCGAATCGTAGATACTTTGGCCTTAACGTAGTCCCTATTTGGACACTTTGGGGCCAAAGTACCTACTATTTGGGTACATGGACCCTTAGGGTCACATCCCAAGTCATCAGAATAATACTGATAATCGTCGGATCATATTATATAAGATGTCTTATCGCAAGAAGCCTGAACCGATCCAGGTCATTCGCGATCCCATCGACAGAATCAAGAGCACCCTCGTTGTGCGATGGGTCCCTTTCCCAGCTGAGTCCTCTTTCATGGCATGCCGGGTCCAACCCCATGTTTTGTAGGGCTTGGGGCTGCAGGAAATGCCTGGAACATTCGCACTCTTGGGAAGGTTTACGCCGAAACCACAATACTCGTCAACACCAGGCATTGCACGAACCAACACCGCAAAAGCGCTGAAACCTAAACACACAAGATCCCGCGAGTGCTCTCCCACCGTTCTATGGCTTCAAACACAGCCTTTTCTGAAGGGCTCCGTTCTCCTTCGTGGTAAGCACCTCTTCTACATGTAGAACTCAAAAATTACAATATGAGCCCTCTACAACCAGGGCTGTCCTCCGTTGTGGAGTTCCTCAATATTGTTCTATCTGTTAAATCAGATACCTCACCTCCAAGGATTGCTATGAAAGAGCCCGGTTGTCTTCCCCAACAGGACAGGCCCAAACCATGAGCCATAAAAGCGTGTATGCCCTATTTCCCTCAACTAAAGGCCCCTAGCACCTGAGGAGTCTTCGTCCCCGAGAGACCAAGCTAGGGGTTTAGGGTTTACGGGTTTAGACTTATTGGCTGTAAACTCAAC
>CAJNDV010035512.1:0-14289 GCA_905221635.1 Symbiodinium sp. CCMP2456
CGCCATGTCTACTTCCGGTTTAGGGTTAAGGGTCTAAGATTTAGGGGTTTGAGGTTTAGGGTTTAAGGTTTAGGGTTTAAGGTTTAGGGTTTAGGGTTTAGGGTTTAGGGTCTAAGGTTTAGGGGTTTAAGGTTTAGGGTGTAAGGTTTAGGGGTTTAAGGTTTAGGGTGTAAGGTTTAGGGGTTTAAGGTTTAGTTTAGGGTTTGAAGTTTAGGGGTTTAAGGTTTAGGGATTAAGGTTTAGGGGTTAAGGTTTAGGGTTTAAGGCTTAAGATTTAGGGTGTAAGGTTTAGGGTTCAAGGTTTAGGGTTTAAGGTTTAGAGGTTCAAGGTTTAGGGTTGAAGGTTTAGGGGTTTAGGGTTTAAGGTATATGTAACCGTTTAGGGTTGAAAGTTCAGGGCTTATAAGGTTTAGGGGTCTAGGCTTCAGCGTTTAGGATGCCCTGAAGACTGCTACAGTTGCTGCCTGCTCAGTGCCCACGAAGAAAGTTTCATAAGTTATAGGGTCCTAAGCAGGTATCAATAATATTTCGGGGGCTCCTTTTAATAACTATAGTATAATAGGCCCCAAAACCCTAGTCTAATTTGGGCCCCTATGTCAACGACCCATCCGCTACGGCTTTTGTGCTTGGTTGAAAGCGTCACAACCCTAAACCCTAAACCCTCTTCTAGGGGTCCCTTTCCCCCGAGTCTCCCCCCAAAACAGGACACTTGTGATGATGTGCTCCTTTGGGGCTTAACTTCGGGCCTCTCCCAAAGCACAAATCGTAGCTGAGGCTGACCCGCCGAAACCTGAAAACTTCATGTAGGGGCCTTAACAATTAGAATAGGGTTTTGGGGTATACTATACTATAATAAGGAACCCCCAAAACAGTATTGGCAAGTATTTAAGCCCCTATATTGGAGCCTAAACGCTGCATGTGATACTCGTGGGCCTCTCGAAATGGGATCAGCAGGCAATCAGACGACCAGTGTGCGCTTCGCCTC
This sequence comes from Symbiodinium sp. CCMP2456, assembly GCA_905221635.1. Classification (NCBI taxonomy): domain Eukaryota; class Dinophyceae; order Suessiales; family Symbiodiniaceae; genus Symbiodinium; species Symbiodinium sp. CCMP2456. The sequence continues at coordinate 986 of CAJNDV010035512.1, forward strand.
CTCACCGACTTGGCCTGCGTGGTTTGGAGTTGCCCTAAACCCTGAACCCGAAACCTAAACCCTAAACCCTACACCTAAACCCAAAACACTAAACCAAAACCCCAAACCCTAAACCCTAAACCAAGTACCGGTTCAGGGCTTTAGGGTTTCAGTCGTTTAGGGCTTTGGCTCCAGTGCTTGAAAGGTTTCAGTTCGGGGGTGTAGGGTGCAGTATAGCGGGCCTTGAAAAACTGGAAAAGGACTTTGGAGTATGTTCAAGCCTATTTGTATAGGGGGACTATCTATCTATATATATATATATATCTTACTACCCCAAATTTGAAAACGAGAAGGCCTTGCTCATCAAACAAAAGGTATTCACAGCAACCCCGGCTACGATGGGGTTTGCAGGAACCATTCTCACGAGTCCAGAGCCACATGAAGTCCCGAACGCGAACACCTTGAAATCCTGAGCTCGAAAGCCAAAGCCGTTTAGGACTTGCTTCTAAGGATTTAATGTCTGTTTCGGCTTTGCGGATTCCACGTCTTTCTTTAAAAGCTTTCTGTCAGGTTTGCTCCGTAGCTTGGAAGCTGAGCAGCAAGCTAGGTTGCGAAGGGCCCTAAACCCTGAACCCAAACCCCTAAACCGATCAGAAGCTAAACCCCCCCCCCTTCAAACCCTGGATCCACGGCCTTTCTTGCTTAGCTGTCCACTATTAGGGTTTAGGGTTTAGAGTTTAGGGTCCATGAATGTAGGAACATGATTAAGAGACCCTGGCCTATAACCCCATATATTAGGGTCCATATTAAGAACAATAATATAGGCCCGGGGTTTCTTAATCATGCTCCTATATTATCCTGGGAGAACTTAAGGTCAACCATTGTGTTGATATAGGGGTCATAGTGCTCCAAAAAGGTTAAAGGTTACCTGCTCTACCAATAAGCATGAGCAGTTCGGATGCAAGCCCAAAAACACCCCTTCACGTTTGGTTAAGCCTTGAAGCGAACAGAGACAAAAGACCGCACCGTGGACCCTAAACTCCGAACACAGGACACGAGCCCCGCGTTCCCTAAAAACAAAACACCCTACGCCCTAAAATCGATACCCTAAACCCTACGCCCGAAAATCTAAAGCCCCATTTCTGAAAGAAAGAAACCAAGCTGAACCCTAAACCCTAAACCCTAAACCTTAAACCCTAAACCCTAAACCCCTAAACCCTAAACCCCTAAACCTTAAACTGTGTCCCAGGAGGTGCCTTTCAGGGATCCGTTGAGGCACGCCAGGAGGAAGTCGCCCGCGGTGATTGGGGGATACCTTGTAGGGCGTGGGGTCTAGAGGGCGAGCATATCCCAACAAAAATCGGAAATTTTGCGACTGCGAGCATGCCCAGTGAAGCTCAAACCCGAAACCGTGCCCGAAGCCGGCGTCCTGGTCGAAAGCTCATTGTTTGCAATGTAGCAGCGACCTCTGTTCAACACAACCTGTGTCCTTTGATGAAAGCCAAAACCCCTAATATGATTCCTTGAACTCTGATGCAATCCAGCTGCGGCGTTCCATTCGCACCCGGTGTAGTTGCAAATTCCTCAGCTTTTAGAGTTTGGCCTGTCAGCGGCTTTTCTTATAATGTTGTTAGTTAAGACTTTGCTTCGGTGCACACAAAACCACAGCAGGCGTTGATATGTCACTGATCACATGTAACTGAGCACATTTTTTGCTGCTGAAATTGCTGGTGCTGCTGCCACCGCTGTCGCCGCTGCGGCTGAAGCAACAACTGCTGCAACTGCAATTGCTGTTACTCGAATTGCTGCTTCTGCTGCTGTTGCTATAGTCTCAGTCTGGCCTAGTAGACGAGGACGACAGCGGCGACCCCTGAGATGCTGTTTCTCTGAATCCCAAATCTTCAACCCTGACCTGAACTCTAAACCCTAAACCCTAAACCCTAAACCCTAAACCCTAAACCCTAAACCCTAAACCCTAAACCCTAAACCCTAAACCCTAACTCTTAATTCCGCTCCATTGCTGACAAAGAGTCTGGAAGAGTCTCCACCAGTTCCTTGGCAGAGTGGCGTAGAGGCTTCAAATCCAATATGGGAGGTCCCGAAAATTAGGGTTTAGGGTTTAGGGTTTAGGGTTTCTCGAACATAAGGGGTACCTTATTTTGGGGTCCTTATAATAAGGATCCTATTATTTAGGGTACAATATTAGGGTCCCCATTTTCGGAAAAGCCCATATTGGCATCTGGATAAGAGCGGCTCCAGGGTCTAGGGCGGTAGAGGGTGCACAGGCATAAGGGCCGTATGACTTGTTCTATAGGATGTATTGCAGGGCTTTGTATACACACGAAGTGGCAAGGGGTTCCAATCAGGGTTTAGCATGCCTATCGCCAGCCAAGCACGCATTCAGGTGTCTGGGTTGTGAAACCAAAGACCCTATAAATCCACCTAAACCTAAAACCCTAAACTAAAACTGTCGGAGTTAGGATTAGGGAGACCCTTTCGGATATAGACCTTCACAATCAAGTCTCCTTTAAGAGAGCCATAAGCAGGGTTAAGAAGGGTCCCCTTTATATAAGGGGTCTCCCTAATACTGCCTAGGAATAGTCTAGAATGATACTTGCCAAGGTGGGAGGTTGTCTCCAGACTTATGAATTATGAAGCCCCCTAAACACAGAACCCTAAACTCAAACTGTCGGAGTTAGGATTAGGGAGACCCTTTCGGATATAGACCCTCTCAATAAAGTTTCCTTTAAGAGAGCCATAAGCAGGGTTAAGAAGGGTCCCCTTTATATAAGGGGTCTCCCTAATGCTGCCTAGGAATAGTCTAGAATGATACTGCCAAGTTGACAGGTTGTCTCCAGACATATGAATTGTGAAGCCCCAGGTGAAACCAAAGACCCCATATATCCACCTATGTAAATCCAAAACCCTAAACTAAAACTGTAGGAGTTAGGATTAGGGGGACCCTTGGGGATAAAGGCCCCCAAGGTGAAACCAAAGACCCCATATATCCACCTATGTAAATCCAAAGCCCTAAACTAAAACTGTAGGAGTTAGGATTAGGGGGACCCTTGGGGATAAAGGCCCCCCAGGTGAAACCAAAGATCCTATGTATTCACCTAAATCCAAAGCCCTAAGCAACACCTGCTGGAAGCCCTGCGAGCCCGAAGCCGTAACCCTAAACTCCAGCAGCTCTTGCCGCAGAGATGCGGTGGAGTCGGGATCGCAGAAGAAGGCGATGGAGTATCCTAGGAGGATCGTCTTGATAGGTAGTATTATTAGGGGTACCCCTTAAAGGGTATCCCTTCTGAACCCTACTTCTGGCTCTCTTAAAAGGGACCTTATTGAGAGGGTCTATATCCCCAAGGGTCCCCCTAATCCTAGGAGGATCGTATTGAGGGTTCAAGGAATGCTGCCAGGGCTGTAACGGGATTCTTGAAAGGCTCCGGGATTCCGTCCAAGGGATCCTTTAGGGGACCACCAAGTGCCCCTTTCAGGGCTCCTTTAAGGGCTCCTGCATTTTTTGAAGTGTTTTATAACGCCTGTAAAGTTTGAGCGTCAGGCTTTAGGGTTGAGGCTTAGGCTTAGGCCTCCGGAAGGGCCCAACCCAGGTACAGCCGTGGCTGAGAAACCGGGTATTTCCGAGCTCCATACACCCCTGAAGCGTTTTTGGAACACCGAACTCAAAAAAAAGCGGAGCATGACGACCCTGCGCTGATCCAGGCGACATTCCGATGGCACTTCCTGTGCACATACTTTCCGGCTTCTCTTAAGCAGGAGCCTGTAATGGTCATTTATATGAAACTGAAACCCTCATGTGGGTAGTTTTGAAAATTAGGGTCCCTTTTGTGCGGACCCTGAAAAGGGACCCTAATTTAGAGAACTACCCATGTATAGACAGCTATCCATGTGTTTGGAAGCGCTAGAAGAACCGCACCCGTTGCCGTAGTCTCAGCCGGACAATGTCAATGACAACAACCGTTCGATAATGGGGTGTCTGAGGTCTCCTATCTCTGCTTGGGTCATCTCCAAAGGAGGTTGCTTGCAATTCGGGCTGTTTTTACTTTGGAGCTCTTATACCAGAGATCCTATAGAGGTCTTGCACTTGGGTCCCCTAGAAACTCTCAAATGTACCTGAACCTTTCAACAATCCTATGCAGATGTTTCGGTGTACATAAAGGATTACAGACTCCCTCACTAACAATCGTGTGTGTGTGTGTGTGCGCCTTTCCCAGCACTCTACTTGGAGGTTCGGGGTACCTATGACCTAATCCCGTCCTGCGGATGACAAGTGCAGCTTTCAATGATAAGCTCCCTAAGCACTAAACCAAAACGCTAAACCCTAAACCACAAACTTACGTCCCCAATTAGCAAGGAAAAATAAAGTTAAACCTTCAGATTGCTGCTAAACTATAACAACCCAAAAAAGTTAAAAAAGGTTGGGTATTGAAGAACTAAAGTAAAAAAACAGCATCCCGAACCTCCAAGCAGGCTTAAGAAGCTTCGAAGTCGAGATTCGCTCGTTGCTCGTGGAGACCACGCGGTGAGGAGTGGCCTTCACAGCTCTGCAGAAGGAGCAAAGACTTGAAAGGTCTAGGGTTTATAGGGTTTAGGGGATTTAAATAGGGTGGACAACGGGAAATGCATAAGATACGACTGCCTCAATCCTCAAACCCACTTAGAGGTTCTGCAACTATAGCTGCAGGAGTAGCCTAAGTACAAAGCTGGTTGCCGGGATGATAGCTGGCGTACACGTACAGATAGCTGGCTTACAAGTACAGATCTATCTGTTCTACCTACCTGTCCAGTACCGAAGGGAACTAAAGGCTAACTTTTGGACTGTATAGGGTGTTTTAACAGGGATTAGGGATTATATCCCCAAAGTGGCTAAAGGTTACCTACTGTTACCTACTCTACTACTAAGCTTATAAGTTTCCTGAACCTCGAAGTCACTTGCGGCCCATGTTCCCGATGATGGGGTTCAATCTTGCGATTGACAGTGCAGAGGGTTTGGGTTTAGGGTTTTGGGCTTAGAGGTTTGGATTCAGAGTTCCGGGGGGTTAGGGTGCGCATAGGCTTCTTAGGTCTTGGAGCATTGATCGTCAAGGGGACGCATTCCGTACACCATGAACTTGCCGCGTAGACCTTGAATCCCACCTGCTTAAGTCGCCGAACATCCAACCCCAAACGAAGGTACAACCCAGGCCTCAATGAGCAGTAGCATTGCACCACTAGTGCCAACATGACAGGCGCAGATAATCCTTCATAACATGACCTTCTCTCCATGTTCAACCGATCTCCCTGAACCCGAAACGCATGAACACGCAAGACCAAACCCTAAACCCTAAATCCTAAACCCATGCATTGATACTTTATACGACGAAACTTCGTGACTACTAGCGAGGACAGAGTCGGGTTCCACTACTTGAGCTCTAAACCCAAATTCTATCCGAAATCCTAAGCCAAACTCTATATCCACAGGCCTGGATAAGGTTTATACTGACTTGGTTTTAAAAAGGGTACAGCGATGATGCAAGAGTGAGTCGTTCTAGACAGCAAGCTCCCTCACCCCAAAAACTCCTAAATTTCAACCCTACATCCCAGAACCCGAGACCTCGCGCCATGAACCACCCCAAACCCTGACATGTAACAATGTAAACCGTTCCTCCCCGACCTGAAACCTAAGTCTGATACCCCTAACCCCAACCTCCTGAATCAATCAATACAGCGACCTTTGCAATTACAGCCCAATTCTAGCTATTCTGGCTCTCAGATTCGGCGGCCTTCACCCGATCGTTGCACCATCGCGCCAGAAGGGCGCCGGTGTTCAGCAAGATCTCGGCAAAGGAAAAAATCAAAGGCTCTCACATGCGAAGTCTTCATACATCTTACACTGGGTTTGTAAACCAATTACTTGGAGGGTTCGGGGGAATTAGGTGATAGGTGGAGTTATGAGTACCGCGTGAGCCAACCGTGCGCGACGTAAACCCTACACCCCCAAAATGGGCAGCTTTGCTAATGCCTCAACAAACAAAAGACGGCTCGTGCTACGTTTTGCGAAAATAGCTTGGGACATAGAACAGGAAAAACGTGCGCTTATGGACGCCTGTAAATTCACACTCCGTGATGGCCCGTGAAGCATTCAACATCCAAGCCCAGTTGAAACTCTAGAAACTGCCTGAACCCTATTGTAACGTGCCTAAACTCACAAACGACAGACCCGAAAGCCACAAATGCGAAATAAGGCCACCGAAAGAAACGCTATAGATACAGCCATAGAAAGATAGAGAAAGAGACAGAGAAAAGGGGCGGGGAGCGAAGGTGCCCACGAGGGAGGGGGGCCGATCCGGGAGGGAGACAAAGAGGGAGCCAGGTAAGGGGTTTAGGGTTTAGAGTTTAGGGTTTAGGGTTTAGGGTTTAGGGATTTAGGGTGTAGGGTTTAGGGGTTTAGGGGTTTAGGGTTTATGGTGGTAAGGGGTTTGTTTTTTGGGCTAACTTTGCAGGGCTGCAGCCATGCCACCGTGTTCTTTTTGCCGTGTGCCGGCATCCAGCCCCCTGAAGCAAGCAGACAAAATGGTCGGTAAGACCATGTATAGGGACTGGTCTGATTGAGGTGTGTAGGCATCGTTGCTTGACGACTCTGATTGAATTGACATACACAGATGAGAACAGCCACATGAGCACATATGGTAAGCACCCCATCAGCCACTGCGAAAAAACTCGTAAACTAGCAGAACACTTACATGACACTGGGTTCTGTAAGCGTTACTATAATGGGTTGCACCGGGGTATTACAAGGGTTACTGTAAGAGTTCCCTTAAAAGCTTTATAAGGGCTACTACAAGAGTCACCGTACGAGTTCAGTTTGTCGAGCAAGTTGCTGAGCATCGGCTTCTCCAGGCTATAGCCCGACGCAGGAAATGCAACAAGGTGCAACAACAGGGAAAGGCGTGCCACACAAAGTTCTACAACCATAGAACCCACTGCCTTAAGTTTAGGGTTTGGGATTTAGGGGGTAATCCTAACTCCTAACTCAACATAAAAGAGCCTCAACCCCAAATGCCCCGCGTCTGGCAACTTCAACTGAGCGCTCCACGCACCCCACACCCTTGATTTCGAACCTGTAGACATGTCGTTCCAAATCCACCAATAAACCTCCAGCGACAAGCCCTGACTCCAAAAACCCCGAACCCCAAATCCTATGCCCTGAAAGTCGAAACTCTAACCCCCCCAAGCCCTTAACTCCCCTACTGTAGGAGCCTCAATATTGAGCAGAAGGTTTTGGAGGCAGTTATGCCCTCCTTCAAGAAGAACCCGCAGGAACAGTTTTAGCAGTTATGTAGGCCCCTTATAGTAAACTCGAAGCCCTGAACACTCCGAGAGGGGCCTTCCGGGCGCCGTGCCTCCAACCCCGGCGCACCGTCCTCCAGCAGGAGCCTGGAGCGAAGGGTTTAGGGTTTAGGGTTTAGGGTTTAGGGTTTAGGGCTGGCTGGTCGGTCGGTTGGTTGGGAGATGTTGTTGGGTTGGTGATTCGGTCGGTTGGTAGTTGTTGCGGTGGCTGCTGTTGCTGCTGTGGCTTGTTCGGTGCAGAGGCAGGGGGTGTGTTTCGGGTGGTGAGGGGCGTTTAGGGGCCAAGAATTTTTGGGTTATGGGGGCTAACTTGCTGGTTGAGGGAATGAGTTAGTTAGCTAAGATCTTGATGACCGTCGCTGGGCCCTGTAATGCACTCCTCTGTATGCTGTTCTGATTCTATTCAAGAGGTGCAGGACAAATTGAGAATCCGATCTTTGGCAGTGACAGCATTTGATGACGTTCGAAGAACAAACAACTCCTTGTGGTGAAAGACCCACGCGATGAGCGTGTCGTGAAGGGCATTATTCCACTCACGGGTCTTGAGGCGGCATGCAGCTACTTACGCCGGCATGGGCGATGACACGGTGGATTAAAAATGCGCAGGAAGAGCGGGCCCCGTTTCAGCACCACGAGCATTTAGAGCATCAGCCGACCGCGAGCGATTGCTGGCAGAAGGGGAATGGGACCGACGCGCCATGAAAGCGGGGAGACGGCAGACTGTCTTATACTTTGCTCGGTGGAGGGACGACCAATTATCTCTAAGGACTCTAATGCCACCACTGGACCCGAACCCCCTGCAAAGCAGGGAAGAAGCTCACCTAAAGAAAGACCGCAGCCACCTAGGGCGAGAAGATAAAACAAACCACAATCAGGTTTGCTGCTTTGCTGTGTTCCAACTAAGAACAAAGTCGCCACGGGATAGGTCTCCCGAAAATTGCAAAGTAACTTGCATGTGGATGCTGAGCAGTGTCGTCACGCCTCACAAATCAACATGTCACGCAAAAGTTAAATCGCGAGAGGGGTTCAATAAGCAACATTTTGGTAGGTGATAGGGAACAGAGGGGGATAAGGGGTACAGGGGATAGCGAGGTTTGGAAACTGCTGCTGCTCTCTGCTGCTTGCCTGTTTTTGTTCTGTGCATTCTCGTTGGTTGTCGCAGTCGTAGTTGTTGTTGCTGTCGCTGTTGCTTCTTCGGTTGTTGTTGTTGTTGTTGTTGTTGTTGTGGCTGCTGCTGGTGCTGGTGGCGGCAGTGGTGGTGGCAGTGACAGTGGCGCTGTCGTTGTTGCTGTTTGCCGCTCTTGTTCAGGGAAGGGGGGGGGGGACTTCCATCCTCCTGTCCCCCTATAACACCTAACAACCAAAACGAATAGGGGTAAATAGGGGGAAAGGGGATGGGGGGATAGGGGTATGGGGGCTAGGATGCCTAGGGGGTCTGCTCATCTTTGCTGCCTGCCTGTTGTTGAACCTGAGACCTCTTTAAAGTCCAAAGCAAGCCAAACCGCACTCGGCAAAGGTGGGTTAGCGTAGTGGTTCTTTCGGGGTATCTTATGCTGTAGTTATAGTAGGGACTACAAGGGAACAGCATCAGCTAAATTTTTCGGCCCCTACATGATTCCCTTCCAGGGGCCTTCTTGGAATGCTATAAGGTTTAAGAGCGTGAGCTTCCAAGCCTCAGGACAAGTGGAGCTATAGATATGTAGTAATGCCTCTCTCTCCGCCAACAACCCTAAACACGCAGTCCTACAACTCACACCCTAGACATTTTTCTGCTGCCAGCGACGACTGCAACTGCTGGTGCCACGACCACCAATAGTTGTCAGCATTAATAACTGCGCCAGTAAACAGATAGACCGCAAGCCCTAAATCCAAAAGGCCATCGATATCTGCGACCTCATGGTCATCATCACTGTCGCAAGAAGCAGAAGACTCGCGCCTATCATGACCATATCATCACCTTCGTGAGCCGGGGTGCAACAAGCTACTCTCCAACAAGCGACTCTCAGGATAGGAACAAACCGGATGGAACCCCAAGTAGGATCCCCGATGTAAGACAACCCCGGACCCCCTCCCACTCCCTAAAAACAAGAAAACACACCTAACTTTCAGAACCCAACACAAACCCGAAGACCCTTAGGCCCTCGAACCTTGAGTTCTACGGCCTATAACTTATCCTCCCACCCCAGACCATAAACCCCAAACCCTAAAACCATAAACCCCGAATCCAAAAACCCTGCGCCCCTAAACCCTGAACCGTTTAAGGCTAAGCCGTAAAAGCCTGTAAGCCTAAACCCTCCCCCTATAATATCCTAAGCCTTAAAGCCCGACCCCCTCTGCCGGGGCACAGCGTCACAGCTCCGAAGTCCGTATGCTCACCGCATGGGATAGCCTGAGCTTGGAAGCTTCGAAAGGGACGTAAGTGGTTTGGGGTTTAGGGTTTTTAGTTTGGGGGACTTAAATGTTTGTTTCTGTTTTTGTGGAAGGGTGGGGCTTTGAGGTTTAGGGTTTGGGGTGTAGGATTCAGGGTTTGGGGCCGGGTTTAGGGTTTAGGGTTTAGGGTTTAGGGAGCGTACAGGGCTCTATCTCATTTTGCTGTCTGGGAGTTACTTGTACTCACGATGTTGCGAGCCTCTTGCTTTCTTTTGGGGGCCGTTTACATTGCCTGTCAGCAATGTAGACGCCTGACTGATACATTATCGGCCCCTAATCCAAGGCTGCCGGAGAACGCCATAGAAACTAGAACAACCAGTCGGTCTGTAAGCTCATACCTAGAGGATCCATGCCTTAGCAAGTGGGGTTAGAGGTGCCTTAGTTGTGGTAAGATATAGATACAACTACCTGCGGCCCAGAAGACCTACCTTTTTGCGGAACTATATGGGAGTTTCCGAAAATAGGGGGTCCTAATAAAGTACCCTAAATAATAGGATCCTTATTATAAGGACCCCTAAATAAGGTACCCCTACTTTTCGGAAACTCCCATATATTTAGAAACCATGTACGAAACCCAGGTCCGTTCGGCTACAGGTACAGGTGGAGGCTTCGACTCCCGTTCACACCAAGCCTTGCAAGAAGACTGCGGCGGTGCTCGGAGGCAGGAGATGTATTCATATGGGGTATTCATATGGGGTAAATGGGTAGTTCTCTAAATTGGGGTTCCTTTCAGGGCGCTTTTTATAAGGGTGCCGTCTACATTGGGGACCAAAAAAGGCGGCCCTAATTTAGAGGACTTCCCAAGCATGTCCTAAGCCCGAAAGTAGGCTCTAATCCTTGAATAACGGTCTAGACAGTCCAGAGCCCTTAGATTCAAGCCTTATAAACCTAGAGGCAGCCCTAAGACACCAAAACACTAAACCCTGAAACCCTAAACCTAACCCTAAACTCTAAACCTAAACCCTAAAATCCTAAACCCTAAACCTAAACCCTGAAGCCCCGAAAGCAACTAGCACCGCACTTAAAACCGCAGCCTTCAACCCTCGAGTCTTCAGTCCTAAGGGTTTAGGGGTTTAGGTTTAGGAGTTTAGGGTTTAGGGTTTTGGGTTGAGGGGTTTGGGGTTTTTGGGATTAGGGTTGAGGGGTTTAGGGTTGAGGGGTTTAGGGTTTAGGAGTTTAGGGTTTAGGGTTGAGAGTTTAGGGTTAAGGGGTTTAGGGTTTAGGAGTTTAGGGTTTAGGGTTGAGGGGTGTAGGAGTTTAGGGTTTAGGGTTGAGGGGTTTAGGAGTTTGGGGTTGAGGGGTTTAGGGTTTAGGAGTTTAGGGTTTAGGGTTGAGGGGTTTAGGAGCTTAGGGTTTAGGGTTGAGGGGATTAGGGTTTAGCAGTTTAGGGTTGAGGGGTTGAGGGATTTAGGGTTTAGGAGTTTAGAGTTTTGGGTTGAGGGGTTTAGGGTTTGGGAATTTAGGGTCGAGGGGTTTAGGGTGTAGGGGTGTAGGGTTTTAACACCTCTAAACAACCTAAAGCTCTAGGTCGAAAGCAAGTACCTCAGGCCCTAAACACCTAACATACGGGCCTTAATAATTAGAATAGGGTTTGGTGGTATATTATACTTTTAAAAAAATAAGGAACCCCCAAAACCCTGCTAAAAAAAATAAGGCTCCTAGATGAAGCCTCTGTGCTCCAAGCACTGCAGGCACTCAAGGCTTGCTACTTGGGGGTTCTCGAACATAAGGAGTACCTTATTTTGGGCTCCTGACAATAAGGATCCTACTATTTAGGGTACAATATTAGGGTCCCCTGTTTTCGGAAACCCTCACTTGGGATCTTTATCAGGGGGAGTTTCGGGTTTAAGGTTTAGGGTATAGAAGAACAAGCGGCATAGTACCGACTTATTACCCTGTCTCCTTTATGACGGAGTATAGTACTTGGAGGCTCACGGGACTTAGTAACTAGGGTTCTATGTACCTTAATTTGGATTATACGTAGACATGACTATAGTTGCCCTACTCATAACCCGCCTTACTCAGCCCCCTGAACCTCCAAGTAGGGATCCGAACGACAAGGGGTCACTTGCTCCGAAACTTTCAGCCTCTATAAAGGCTCTAAACCCTAAACCCTAAACCCTACACCCTAAACCCTAAACCCTCTATAAAGGCTCAAAAAAGTTTTAAAGGTTGGGTCTTGGAGAACCAAGTAGGGGCCTTCACAATTGGAATAATATATATATATATATACATATATATTTATGGGTAGTTGTCAAAATTATGGTCCGTTGCGGGGTACCCTAAATAATAGGTGCCGCGGACCCCAAAAGGGACTATAATTTTGACAACCACCCATGTAGGGGCCTTAATAATTAGAATAGGGGTTTGCGGCCCATTATACTATAATTATACTAAGGAGCCCCCCCAAAATAATAAGGGAAATGATTTGGGCCCCTATATTGGGGTTTCGGGGCATGTAGTTTAGAGTCTTTCCGATCCATGGGCCGAGGTATCATCGACGTCGCTCTTCTCGGGTGAGGCCTCAGCAACAACTGGAGGCTTCAAAAGGGGCTGTATAGGTTTCGCATAAGGTCATTAGAAGTCATTAGAAGGGTAAGGGCTTAGGGTTTATGGTTTAGGGCTTAGAGGCGTAAAGGCAAAAAATACTTCCAGCAGTCAGGGTTACTTTACGGTATTCGACTCTTTCGAAGGGCTTGGAGTTTAGGGTTTAGGGGTTGGGTTTAAGATTTTGGCGCGTAGGGCGCAGGGTTTCGGGCAAACCTTTGGGGATACTATAAGCTGAAGGGTTTTGAGTTAAACCCTAAACACTAAACCCTAAACTAGGGCCTAGGGCTTAGGCGTCAGGAACTCTGCAACCCGGAACACTTGCTTCAACAGGCTCTAAAAGCTCGGGAACATTTCTGAAATTATCATCCAAACTCCCAGGAGACCTAACGAGGTGTACCTGTGGGATGATACATGGATTACAATACACCAAACAGGTTAAACGGTTACCTGCTCTACTGCTAAGCAAGGGATATTTCGATCTCTGGGTCTCCGAAACTACATGCCTTTGCTCCAAGAAGCCCTGACCCTGTAAGACGTAGACGCCTGGACCTTGAATTCTAAACCCCCAACCATCAAGCCTGAATTCTTAACCCCCCACCCTAAACCCTGAATTCTAACCCGTAGACCCCTAAACCCTAAACCTTTCTTGCTCCAGGAGGCAGGGTAGTGGCACATGCGCATCGTGGTGAGGTCCCAGCTCTTGATGGTTTGTGCGAATTTCGCCGGATTCCTGGGCATTTCTACCAACCTACCTTTCTATAGACAGATAGATCGGTAAGATAAGATAAGGTTAGACTAGATTAGACTAGATAGACTAGATAGATTATCTCAGCAACAGACCCCAACAGCGATGGAAAAACATACCGTTTGGTTCAATTTGGCGCTATGGTCTGTGTAAGAAAAACTTTCAGTCTACATCCTAACACCTAAACCCTAAACCCTAAACAAACTCTAAACCCTGAACCCGGACCACTGTCAAAGCCCTTCGCTGGAGCACC
>CAJNDV010035513.1:0-12474 GCA_905221635.1 Symbiodinium sp. CCMP2456
GTGGTTGTGGTTGTTGTTGTTGTTGTTGTTGTTGTTGTTGTTGTTGTTGTTGTTGTGGTTGTTGTTGTTGTTGTGGTGGTTGTTGTTGTTGTTGTTGTTGGTGGTGGTGGTGGTGGTGTTGGTGTTGGTGTTGGTTTGGTGGTGGTTGTTGTTGTTGTTGTTGTCGTCGTCGTCGTTGTCGTAGTAGCAGCAGTAGCGGCAGGCATCTCATCATCGCAGGGAGTCAGTCAATGCCCGGGGCGGAGATAAGATAGCCTATTGCATTTTACAAGCGTCCTGTGAGGGGCAAATCTGTTGCGCAACAGGGCTTGTGCGTGTTTCTACCATCCTATCATGCTCTTCTCGGCGGAAGGAGCTGCAGGCTTCGATCCGGGACGTGAAGGAAGAGAAAAAGACCACAGAAGCGTTCAGCAGCCAATTGGAGGGCAGGCGCTCCTGCATCAAGCGTACGTAGCGACGTAGCTTTGATTGCCCGCCGGCAGGACCAATAGCACAGCTACGGCTTGAATTGTCGCGACTGCTTCGTTGCGAAGAGTGAGATATCAAATCCATCATAGACTTGGCTATTGAGAGAGAGAATCTCCGGTTGTAAATATTTCGCCTTGTAAGGCACCTCCAGAACATGTAGAACACGCAGAACCACAGATTGAAGGCTAGAGGCCAGATATGACCAGCTACCAGCTGTGAAACTGGAAGGGAAGCTTCAGGCCCTGTCAACATAATTATGTGTAACTGAAAATCCTCGAAATGTCTAGATTGCACTCGATCTTTCCCAAACCCAAATCTTTGCAGGATACGGGGCATTGAAGAGAAAGCCCATGCATCTTGGCTCTCCTGGTTCCGATATGAGGTCACGGGCTTTCTTACTGGAAAGGCCAGGGGGTCCCTTCAGGGGTCCTTGTCAAAAAGATGGAAAGCACCCCGGACAGTCTTGGTGCTGCACGAGCTGGCGGAATACTTGTAACAAGGGTGGGGATGAGCAGACCAAGTTGTATATCGAAGAAGGAAGAACAGTACGAGCGGTCGGTGAAATCGGGAGCGACGAGGTATTATCGAAACAGTAATACGAACCGCGCCTAGACTAAGGCGATGAGGTTTGCAGGTGTGCGAGAACATGTGTTTATATCCCGTGACTCACGGATTTGGGGCTGAGGAGTCTGAGAAGAAGCTCCAAGAGCATGCGGCAGCCTGGCTGAACCATGGTACGAGTACTATATAGATATAGGTCTGGATAGCTACTTATGGCAACTCGGAAGGCGCCCTATATTGCTGCATAACTCACGATTGCACCAAACCCCTGTTATGAATCACGAAGGCCCCTGCCTCATTTCTGAAAGGTTTTCTGAGGCTTATTGCCTTCGGTTAGACGGGAGCGCAGTGGCAGCTCCCTCTGGGATGGGGCTTGAGACGTACTTTTGTAAGAGCTTTGATGATTTGAATACTGTAGGTTTCCGGTGTTATATTATCCTATCATTACAATAGCGGCTAGTTTCTGCAGGCCCGAATAGTCGAGAGGGTTCTCTGGACACATTGTCGGTACAGAGCTTATAGCAAGCCTCTCGTAAAGTCGGGATGTCCAAATATGTCATGCGAGAACGTGGCTTCGGACTTACTCGCACAGAACGTCGTTGCATAACTTGCATGGTGCAGGTCTCGGAATTTGGCTCTCCCGCACTGATTGTTGTTGCGTTCGCGCTCGCTGGACACCGCTTAGGGCGTTCCATGATGCCTTGGATGCTTTGGGTTCCTCTGCCTCTCGGTCCCTCAAGCTTTCTCTACTGGAGGAGAAGCACTTAGCAACGTCCTCTGCGTCATCAAACCTCAAAGGACGAGCCGAGGCAGGAGGAGCGATTGCAGGAGGGCTGCTTGAATCTACTTGAGTGACCGCTCCACTGTGTGATCGTTGTATCGGATGTACAGTGTACTGCCAAGCCCGGTCCAGCACTTCGACGCTCGAATCATGTGTGCGCTGATGTGGAGGCCATGGAAAAAAGCCAGGAGGAGATGAAAGATAGGCCGTGTGCTTTACCGTTCTTCATCGGGACTTGTGGGCCAGTTTCCCCGCTGATCTGCTCAGCTGTTGTCAAACTGTCCTCAATTTACGCTCCTGATGACTTGAAGAACTGGCAGAGGTGTAAACCTCGACTTTTGATGGACAGGTAAGTACGCTTCCTTGCAAGCGAGCATTGTGAGGGGGAGTCAAACCCTTTGTGCTGCAACACCCGTGCCTGTGAAGTCTTGAGGGCCATATAATAAGGGTTCGATGCGGTCTTGCAAGGATCCTGCAAGGGCTCCAATCACAAAAGTGAGAAGATGTGAAAGCTGATCCAGCAGAGCAGGGAAGAAACAAGTAGTCGGGTTTCGGAGCAGGCCCGGGAGAAAGAAAAGGCTCACACATTTTGGAGTCTTAATACTATCGGATATTATAGGGATGTTTAGGGACATGATAGATATAATTTTTTACATAAGCGGTCGTATCTGGGGGGAGAACTCTGCAGGTTAAACAAGGCTGACATAGCGATCACAGACTACCGGGTCCTGGCAGCTGAGAACAAGCAGAGACTCGGCGATTTCAGTGTGAACTTCCTTAAGTCGCAATGAATCCCCACAGGCATACCCGATCGCGGTGGTTTGTGCTGTATTGCTTGGTGTGGGGAATAGAGGATCTGGGCTGATACTCCAGTCTTCTGCCGACTTGCCTGGCATTGAGCCTCGAAAAACGGAAGCCCATGTAGTCTGGTTCATGTCCCCCTCTGAGATTCACGAACCCACCCTGTTCCAGTAACATCTTAAAAAGGTTCTGCTGGCGATGGGATGACCCTTGAAGAAAAAGGTTGCCGGTAAACCGGGGGGCCTGACATGAAGCCGGAGCTGAAGCTTTGCGCCCTCAGGAACATCGCAAAGCTGCTGGAGGTGGTCTCGAGTCCTGCAGCTGGTCTGCCGGAAAGTTCTGGCTTTGGTTTAGTGCTTCGAGTCGCGATTTGGATGATGGCGGATGCAAATATTGAGATCGGGGTCGGCAAAGTGAGAAAGCAGGAAATCAAGAGTGTCCCTTGGGAACCGACCGAGTGCGTGTAGCCATGGAAGGGTCACTTGTCGAAATGACCCCTTGGGATTTACGAGCACTCCCACTCCACTGCCGCACTAGGCAATTCCAGCCTCTGAGTCTCTTTACAGCACCTTGGGCCGCGACCCTTAGGATTATGCAGATTGCCAGTTGCTCATAAGCCTCAAGGATGTGCTGGTCAACATGGAGTCTTCCATCCTCGAGGTGACGAAAATCAGCCAGCAGAACTCCAAGGTGTCCTTTGGGCCGTTGGGTGATTTCAGATATGAGTCTGTGCTTGTGTTTAGAGGATGCATGGGATCACAGAGCTTCGACAAGCATCCCAGCGTTGGCCACTAGTTGTTCCACACACACATACACAGTTCACATCCCCTCGGTGAAAAGAGAAATGGAGGACACGTCAGCTAATCAGCTGCTTACTGGGCCTTGCTGCCTGATCACTGCTTGAAACGTAAGAAACGTGACGGTGTAGGCTTGCATTGCAAGCGGCCTCACATGGCCTCGCCAACACAACCATGCAAAGGCGCTCACCACGCTGACAGCTCAATGCCATGAGCTGTCCCAGCAAGAGCTGGAGGCCTGGCCTTTCCTGGAAGTTGCACGGTCTGAGTATCTAGTACGAGCTGCCGTTTAAGAAGCAGCACGAAAGGACTAGAAAGAGCTGATATCCATAACGACACTGCGGCAGCACCAGCAGCAATACAGCAAGACAAGCACGGAGCAAGGCCGATAACAAAGCCTACGACAGCAGCAGCAGCAGCAGCGGAAGAAGAAACAGCACGGCAACAGCAGCAAAGCAACATCACGACAGCCAGCAATCACCACGCATAGTACCTCAACGCCGCATTTGAAACAAGTTGCGCTTCGGGTATACTGAGGTATAAATGTCAATAGGTTGATGGCACTACAAGATGCAGCTCGAAATCGGACCCAGTCCGTGGGGGGTCGCGAGGTGTGCATGTTTTTTGGTTTTAGAACTTGCGTGGCTCTGAACTGAAGCTTGTACTGACACACAGGCACACTCACATTGCCCCGGTGAGTGGTGTAGAGTGTAGAACATGCTTCTGTCTCATCCAAGGTGCGGGTGTAATGTGTGCTAGCTAGCGTTCCACAAGGCCCATAGCTTGAACAAGAGTTAAATACTGTATGCAAAAGGCATGACAGCTGCAGATCAAAGGTCCAGCACCAGCGACCAGCAGCATCAGCAGCAAAAACACTAGCGTTGTCAGCATCATCACAGCCACGAACATATCACCATTACCATCACTGCTGTCATTACGACGACCGTTGTCATGCGTGTCACCGACATCACCTCGTCCATTGTCAGTGTCGCCGCCTGCGCCGTCGTCCTTACCATCTGCACCGTCTCCTCCATCAGCAGGTTACATGCAGACCGCTGTTTGACCCAGCGGCCGAAACAAATCAAACGGGCTTTGGCGACATGGCCTGTCTTGTTTGCAGGCGCAAAAGAACACTGAGCCGCTCGTCGAAGCCCAGCGGTTGGCGATGTGTGTGTGTTTTTTTTTTTTTTGTTTTTTGTGTGTGTGTGTGTGTGCGTGTGCGCACAGCCTACGAGTAATGCAAACCAGCTATGCGTAGAAGGTAACTAGCATCCGCGCAAACTGGAAAGTATGGAGGTGTACAGCGTCTGACTGTGACTGTGAAAGCTTTGCAGGCTTTCCGGGACCGTAAGGCGAACAAGAGTCGCGAGGGCCGGCGGCTATGATAACCAAGTATGTAGTCATCCCAGCATAATCGTTTCATCCACATAAGGGTATCTTAGGGGTCCCTTGTTCATGTTTGGTGACCCTTATACCCAGGATTCTACTCTTTGAAGGTTTATTACAGTCTATTCAGGCTCACCTGCCTTGAATTTCTTTATCCACCAGCCCAGAAAACAAACTGACTGGAGGCCGAAGCTAAACAATTGCTTTGCTTGCCTGCTCTGTGCGAGAGTAAGAGTCGAAACCCTAACATCTGAATGTTGTGGTTTTGTTGAGTTGGCGTGTTTTCTGCTGGGCTGGTGCGGGTCCGGATCTGGATGCACTCGCTGTCCTCTCGGTCTGTTGTTTGCTTAATTTACACAAATATTATTTTAGGGCGTCGTGAAGTCTTGTCTGCCTTTACCGAGTGCACAAGTCTAAACCCCAATTCCCCCAAGCCCTTGTCGTTTTTTGGTCAAGCGACCTCGTCTGGCAGTGTTCGAGTTTTGAATGCGTGAAGCCCCTATCCTGCATCGTAAACTTCCAAATCCCAAGCCTGAGGCACACATATGCCGATGAAGAACTCCCAAACTCCTAGATCCTAAGCCCAAGGCACCTTGGTGAGCAGCTAGTTTATCTGGGCAAACGAGCTGGACGGATGGAAACTGTTCTGGGCTTGGATGAGATGGACAAGGATGAGATCCGCTTAGTGTTTTGGAGTTTGTGTTCAGGGGTTGAAACCGCCTCATTACCATTTCCCGTGCTAGCATGATTATTCGTGTCTTCTTGTAGTGCTGTATTTCTTACTCGTGCTGTTATTTCTACTATTGCGCTGTAGTCATTAACCATGCATTCGTTTCTGGGTCCAAGGGGCTTTTGGATGGATCCTTGCACCCTGATCTCGTCAGGTTGAGCCTAAAGACCAGGGCAGAGGGTGTTGGGCTAGGTCGGCCTTCGGTGCGAAGAACGGCAATCCGACCAAGCAAGAAAGGCATGTCTAGACACCGTGCCATCAGGTGGACCAGTCTTCCGATCGTTCCGAGATTCGGAGAGTTTAAGGGGCCGCATGTGGCACGGAGGGCAAGCGAAAAGTCGGAAATATGCTAGTCCACGCGCAGGTTCCGCCGTGGCACGACTCGGCTCTTACTTAATTGCTGATTTCCCAGCCCCAGAGCACCTCGTATACACCCACAGGCTTATACAACTCATTTCCGCGAAATTTCTATGAATTCGCGGAGATGTCAAACTTCTCCAACGACCTGCGCAGGACGACGACGATGCCAAGACTGGAGTGGTCTTCAAGAGTGGGATCCTCCTAACAGAGCAGCTTCCAGGTTGCAACTACCGGAGATCGGGGGCTCAGGCCCTCGAGCATTTGTCCAGAACTCGTGCTCATGACCAGAACTCCCAAACCCAAAACCCCTAAATCCGAAACCCTAAGTTTGATTGACCACTCTAAGCGCGCAGAATCGAGGTCTTCACTCTCCCAAGGGTCTGCAGGGACGCGACAACCTCCTCGCCTGGCTTGTCCGAGTTGTGAGAGCGTAAAACCCAACATAGCAACACGACGACTTTCTGTGAATCATCGTGGGTTCGTCTATGAAGCTAGCACAGATTATCCGTGGTGTCAGTGCTACCCGGGCCGGATCGAGACGTCAGCCCTACATCGTGCAGCATTGTGCTTGACGTGGCTTCGCGGCTCGAACATGCCGTGAGCTGGCTCCCAAGGCAGCGCTGCATGGTGCCCAGCTTCTTCCAGGCAAGTAACACGACCCTCATGCGCCAGATCTTGGTTGGTGTATGCCTCGCAGCCTTTGCGCTGCCATCTGCCTGTGACGAAGTGGCGCGGAGTTCAGACAACCCGTGCAAAGGGCCAGACTGTGGTGCGAGTACGAAAAAGTCCTTGAGACAGCCAGCTCAGGATGGAAAGTCAAACTCGCAGATCCTCGCTAAGTCTAAAAGTTGTGTACGGTATGGATGTAAGGATGAGTATGTAAGGTGGCGCGACTGTCAGTGCAACAGGGATTGCTTCAAGAATCAGAACTGTTGTTATGATTACGTTCAGCAGTGCAAGGGTGCGAAGAGTGCAGATGCACCGGTTTTGGGAGCATTGCCCAAAACTTCGGCGATCAACAAGACCACATCTTTCCGTGGAGCAACGACAGCCAAGCGGGGTAGCTGTGGTGAGTTCACCTGTGCAGAGACGTACGTCAGTTGGCGGCCTTGCCAGTGCAACAGCCTTTGCAAAGACTACGGCAACTGCTGCTCGGACTACCAAGCAGTGTGTTTGTCTCCGCCCGCACCTGCAATTCCGGGGCCAGCTCCGCAACCGCCTGCTGTGACGCCGGATTTGCCGGACACTAGCGGGCCGTCCGCACCCATTACAGCTGTGCCTGTGGAGACGACACCACCGGCTCCTGCCAACGTGTATGCCGTGAACGTGACTGCCCTTCCTTGGACATGGAAGGATGGGCTGAATTCTCCTAGTGAGTCCCCTTTGCTGACTTTCTACATGTACCGTGCAGTGTCGGACGAAGTGTACCCTCCTTTGAACACCAACCTGGGCAGCCTGCCGGGCGTCTTGTGGTACCTCCACCACGAGGTCGTGATTCAAGCACCCCGCAAGTTCCAAATTTCGCGAATTCTGCGCTACAAGGTGCAGATGCGTGCAACTGCACCACTTCTGCGGCTTGGGATGCACTTCGGAGTTCGCCTGGCCTATGACAAGGGGCAGGCCACCGGCCCCTTTGTTTGCGGGCGCACAAATGTTACGAACAAGGACGGAACAACAGAAGGTTACAAGCCAAAGTTCTGTGGCGATGGTGCATTCAAGGCTCAGTATCTTCCAGATCTCAAGCCATATAAGAACGAGTATGAGTATTCCGCCTATGGGTATAACGTCGGCTGCAACAAGCTGGGGGAGTATCCTTTCCCCATGCACCCGGTGTACTATCCGAATGCCATCTGGTACACCCTGCCTGGTGCCTGTCCGAACAATCTCTACTACAACAAGGACAACTCCTGCCAGGCCAGTCAGCCAGGAGGCTACTGCCCCAACATGGAGCCGAATGGTAACGGCACGTGCACCTGGAACTACGAGGATGCCGGTGAGATCTCCCTCGATGAGCTGGTGGGCATCAAAGACTATGCGTCGTGGATGCATAGCCACCGGGAGTATGATCCGGAAACCGATGAAGGTGTCAAGTTCGGCTGGTGGAACGGAATCAACAGTACCGCTGCCAACCAGGAGCGTGTGCGACAGGCTGCTGAGCTTTTTGACAGGAGGTATCCATACATGCCAACAGTTGCCAAGCTTACCAATCCTCCTTGCGACTTCGATTTCGGCTACTTCTACAAGGAGTGGTACCGCAAGGACGGCTACAGCGGACCGTGTGGACCTCCTAATGCCCACTGCAAAGGTGGCATTTGGTGGATTCGCCACGAAGGCCTCAGACTGCATCCGAAGTGGTACGTGCCACTCTCCACCTCTGCTAGCGACGATGACATCCAGCGCCTGCTGTATCAGCTAGGCGAGAATGAGTGCCTTCGTCCCTGTAACTGGGGTGAGACGCCTACGGCAGCCACGCCCAGCAAGGAAACTCCGTGACCTTCCCTTGCGGAGTCTCTTGGGCAAATCCAGATTTTGCAGGATCTGTTTTTCCGACACTTCAATGCGAACATCCCTCAACATTAGAGGCTTCGCCTTGCATGTGCAATATCCGAGACAGGCAAGCAGAATGCAAGAGTCAGAGTTAACAACGGGAGTTCGGGGGCTTTGTTGAATGTAATCATCAGGCCATACATGTCTTGACCTCAGCTGATGGATCAATCGAGCTCTCGCTTTCCATTCACCGCATGTACGCTAGCCGTGCAAAAGGCACGCTTGGCCCGGATTTTGGCTGTGTTTATTGCAGTCTTCAGGAATAATGGCTTTTGCATTTTGAGTTGCACCGAGATCCGTGGCATCAGCGAATTCGTTTCTGCAGCCGTTTAGATCCGACGCTGGGATCCACCGCCCCACTGATCCCCTGCTATACGAAGTTATTTGATAAGGAGGAATGCCAAAATCATGGCGAGGCTTGAGCCGTTGATGTCCTGGCTGAATCCCGGGAGTATCCCAGCTTCGGACCGGATAGGCGAATTTTGTCGCAGCGTGCTCCTGAGAAATCTCAGAAGTCCCGGCCCACCCACAGGCAGCAACGTGGCTGCATTCCGAGACTGGACGGAAAGCGACTGATTGTCAGGTTCAGACTTGGAGAGCAGCCGATGAAAGCTTTTGCCCGGCTGGCTAGCACAGCCTAGCTGCTGGAAGCTGGCGCCGGGAAGTTGAGATGCGTGAGCACAAGATTAAAAAGGCCCACGGCAGGACTAGTTGCCTTCAAGCAGCACAGAGGGAACATAGCAAACAAGGAGAGAAGAAGGATTCGCTGGATGATGTGTGTGTGTGTGTGTGTGTGTTTGTCCGTTCTTGTTCTTCCGATGCATGGTGAATGATGTCAGCGTTTACCGGATATGTTTTCTGCATGGTGAGCATCGTCATGAGCCGTGACAGCTCTGGGCAGCATGTGCCACGGGCTGCATCCACCATCACCATCTCTCACGTCATTGATTCTCTACCTCATGTTTTGGCATCCATCTTCACTAGCATCACCTCCATCATCAACAGCAATCGTCACCGTCAGCCGTAAGCCTAAACCCAAGACCCCTGAAACTCCTATATCTTAAACCCAAGGCATATGAACCTCGCCAGGCTTGTCCCAGTTGTGAGTCCGGAAACCCAAGGCAGATTGCCGCCTTCCAGCAAACTTTCCACGAGTTCGACCTGGATGGCTCCGGCACCATCAGCGTTTCGGAGCGATCACCTGTCACAGATGCCTCACACAAGCATAAGAATTTAGACCTTAGCCTTAGATTAACGACCCCAAATCCTAGACCCTCAGCAGACTATAGCCCTACAAACCAGAATCGACCCTCACTAGGCGAGATTGTAGTCTTCGGAGTTGGTCCTATCTGTATACTTGCCGCCGTAGCGAAAAGATCGTCTTGCCGCGATTCACGCGAGATAGTTTGAATCAGTACATATGCAGGCGTGTATGCGCATGTAATGTAGACAGGTTCGATTTTGTATGAATCCGCCCTCAGGTGTTGCCAGCAGAGATTTGCATAAAGCCTTGGCTGGTCTGTCCGATTTCTCGCGGAACACTGCCAAATATTTTCTTGCAGTGGCTGACATGACAGCGCAACAATAGCACGAAGCAGAGTTGGGTCTCGAAGCCCTTAGCTTGACCCTAAACCCGATTAAACAAACTGAGCATAGACATTCTTGCGATCTCTCGCATGGACGCTTTACACAGGAGCTGACCGCAGTCTTGCACCAGATCGGCCTGGAGCCACCCATGGATATCGTCTTCGCCATGCTAGAGGCTTGAAGTCATCAAGTCGTGTGATACCTGGACTGCCGGTGAATCTGTTGAAAACTAAGCCAACCTGCACGTGCAGTTTTAAATATCGTGGTTGCTCTGCTCAACCTGACCTCGATTTCCGATGCAATGCCCTGCTGCCGCTTGAGATGCTCTCAGGAGCTGTTCCAATCCAGCCTCGATTGAAGTTTGGTCTTGCTTGCCATGGCTCGCCGCCCTCTCTCACTAATCTTCGCCCTGGTGCATCTTGGAGTCGCTACGAACATCCGTGGATCCAGTCTGGGCGAGACTGAGACTTCTCTGCCAAAAGAGCTTCTGGGAGGCAATGCAGTGGTAGGCATGGATCAGGACAGGCACACGAAGATGTTGGTTCAGGTGAAAGCCACTGATGGCATTGTCGACGCGTGTGAGGATGTCGTTTGTGGAGAGCTGAAGTGCCCAACCGGGTTCACGGCGACGAAGTATGATGGCCATTGCTGCGCGTACTGCGTCAATCCCGACATCAAGATCGAGCCCAAGATCGTGGGGGCCACCGGAAAGTTTGGTGCAGAAGAGAGCGATGTTTGCCCGTACGTGTGGTGTTTCCCGACAATGTGCGAAAAGGAGGAAGTCATGCCGACACCAGACAATGGCCAGTGCTGTCCTGTGTGCGCCAAGTAGTAGCCGACTTGCACACCGACAGGACACGTGCGCAGTGGAAATTCGCCGCCGTGCGAGTTGTCTGCAGTCAAGGGCTCCCTTACTTACATTTCTGCCCTGTTGCATCTAGCCGAATTCAGTCGCCTAGCTCCTTGTTTCAAGCAGACTCACTCAGGGTTGGCAGTCGTGTAGTCTCGCGGGACACCAATGAATAAAATCCCAGCATTGCAACCAGAATCGTCTTCTGGCCTGGAGGCGATAGACATTGACAAGAGCGGCGACATCGCGCCATGGCAGTTACTTAGGGCTGAAAGATTTGGGTATTGTGGGTCGAGAGCTGCAGCTTCTGTGTCTGAGATCCCACATAACGAAACCAACGATGTGGCTCGGCTCGAATTGTGTCGAACTAGGCAGATCCACACATATCCACACGTTGGACATGAAGGACTGTATACTTCAATGCCCTCATCCGGCCAGACTCGCTCCACCCTGAACCGAAAGCATGAATCCTTCCCGGCATTCTCAGTCATCCGAAGATGGCTTACCTGACCCAACTAGCAATTTCTTCTAGAGACATACACCACTCATCTCAACTTGGTGAAGCCGTGCACCGGTTGCCAAGTCACGCAAGGACTTTGACGAGTTCTGCGCTCTCTTGACGAGAATGCTGGGCCCCGATGGCAAGGTGGACATCGACAGGATGCTTCGCAGCAGCTTGGCCTTCAGCCCATACGGACAGGGGGAGGGCATGAGCCTCTCATCTGTCCGAGCCTTCGAGAACGTCCCCACCAGAAAAGGACCATGGACCATGCAAGCTTGGATGGGTGTTGCTGTAGTTCAGTTTCGGGATTCGGGTTCTTCCGGGTTCTCCGCATTCAAGCCTGATGTCGCAGTGGTGTTTCGCACGAAGCGAAAAGACCTTCCCCGAGACCTGAGCTCTGTGATCCTAACTTATCAGCCTGAAAAAAGCATAAACTCCCTGTTCGCTAAGGTATGTTCGACAGCATGTCCTACGAAGCAAAGCAAAGGAAGGCTGTGGCTCGTTTCTCGAATTCCTTGCAGCTTTAAGTGTAGGGGGGGGCAGTTGACAGCAGGCAGCCCAGAGCAGGACTCAGACTGGTTGGATGATTTAATGCGCGGTGTGTAAGATCTCAATGTTTGGCCTTTAGAAGGGAGCAGGGGCAGAAAGTGCAGTTGAAGCAGCTCGCACCTGCACACTCAGCCACTAAGCCACAAAACCCGACAACTTCCCCAAGGTGGAGACAGTCATCCTGCACACGACGGAGCTTCGAGAGCACAAGGACCCAAGTGTCGAAATGATAGCGAAAAGCTGCCTCTTCAAGATCGAACACAGTTGAACAAAAGATAGACTTGTTGGTAACATAGCACAGAATCACATGAAGACCATGTTGGTCGGACGGGCAACAGATCTGAGCATGATTTTAAGAAACTACGGAGGCTTATCGGTACTTGGCTGCATGCGCAGCATTCCCGATTGCAACCCCGGGACTCGACCAGCTCAAACAACATCGTTTCGCTCTGCAGGTACGTTGTTAGAAGGGTTCTCGTTTGAAGGTTGGGGGTCTAGGGGTTAGGAGTTGACGCGGAATGCGTGAGCAGCGTTCGCAAACGTACGCAAGCGTCC
>CAJNDV010035514.1:0-19695 GCA_905221635.1 Symbiodinium sp. CCMP2456
CTGCTGAGCGGAGAGAGCTGAGGCTCAAGAAGGATCTAGGGTTTAGGGTTTAGGGGTTTAGGGTTTAGGGTTAAGGGGTTTATGGGTTTAGGGTTTAGGGTTTAAGGGTTTAGGGTTTAGGATTTAGCGGTTTAGGGGGTTTAGGGGTTTAGGGTTTAGGGTTTAGGGGGGGTTTAGGGTTTAGGGGATTTGGGTTTAGGGGTTCAGGGTTTAGGGGTTGGGATTTGGGGGTTTAGGGGTTTAGGGTTTAGGGGTTTAGGGTCGAGGGGTTTAGGCTTTAGGGGTTTTGGGTTTAGGGGTTGTTCAGGGTTGAGGAGGTACAAAAAGGTTCAGAGTTTTATAATAGGGCTTACAGTGGCGTTTAGGGTTTGGGTTTAGGGTTTAGGGGTTTATGGGTTGGGGTTTAGGGGTTTGGGGGTTTAGGGGTTTAGGGTTTAGGTTTAGGGTTTAGGGTTTAGGGTTTAGGTTCTGGGCGTGCTGCCGGAACTCAGAGAGCGCAATGCCCCTTAATCGAGAAATATAACTGCAAGTCATCTTCGGAATCCTACTATAACTTAGGGTACATTCCTCAATAAAGGAATATCCCTTGAATTATAACGGTCTTCATATGATGAGTTCAGCTGTATTCCTAAATTCAGGGTCTTCATCTTATGATTTTAGCTATATTCCTTAATTGAGTAGTATTGCGATCTCTGGAAACAGGATGCTTAACATGCTAGGCTTTGCAGGGCTTTGGGGTTCAGGCTTTAGCGGGCTGGGCAATACGTGGCAGATTGTGGTGGAAGGCTTGCTCCCTTTGGCAATCCAGCCAACCAATTCAGGGGCAAATGGTCGCCCACTTGCCCTTCTTTGGCTGCGTCCCTGACTGCCTTGGCCACTGACTGTAGCAGTGCCTCATTGTGTGTTTCAATCGCTTTTCCAAAGTCACTTTCCAGATCTGCGAACACAGCACGAACTGCTGAATCCTCATCTTCACTTTTTGCGACTCTCGTAGCCACAAGACTTCTTGTTGACACCCTCCTGAAGTCTCCTTCCTGGTACGCCTCGGCCATGAGAGCTCGAAACTCTAACGGCGCGATACTCAGGAGATCGCGCTCGTTGAGGGCCTCTGGGCTTTAGGGTTTAAGTGGTGAGGCTTCACGGGGTGTAGAGCTTAGGAGTTTAGCAATTAGAATAAGGTTTTGGGGCCCAGTATGCTACATTTGTCTAATAAGGAGCCCCGCAAGATAATTTGGGTAATTACTTAGGCCCCTATGTTAGTTACTGTAGTTGCACAGAGCTTAGTTTAGTCGCGTACATGTTCTACATGTGCGTTAACTACAGTTCAGGCTATAGGAAAAAGCAGATCAAAACGACCTGTCGTCGTCTCGATCCCCCGGGTGTTCGAGAAGCGTGGAAGGGTCTCTAAATCTGCAGCTTGTGCAGTGGAGGGAACAAAAACCCCCTTTCGTTGTGAGGCTGAGGGTTTCTGGGCACCCTCAATAATATCAATAATATAGGGGCCCCAATAATTAGAATCGAGTTTTGGGGGTATATTCTACTACCATTACAACAAGGAACCACCCACAATAGTATTGGTAAAATTCTAGACCCCCTAAACCCTAAACCCTAAACCCTCAATACACATGCAAAGGGCCCCGGAAACCCTGTCAAAACGTGAACCACTGAGCCCAAAGCCGCTGAGACCAGTCACGTCACTAAGCCCTAAGCCCAAAACCCTAAACCCTAAACCCTAAGCTCTGATCAATGAGTGGACGAAACGCTAGCCGCTAACCCCTGAAGCTCTAGGAATTTAGGGTTTTCACTCGAATAGGTTTTTTTGGCTATGCCATAGTACCATATCGATAAGCTTATAAGGAAACTTTATGAGAGGGAGCACTATGAGCAACTTTGCAGACCTCCATACTCGGCAGTCCTATATGCAACCTAGCACGTGTAATCGCAAAACTCCTGACCTCAACCGGCTTTCGGGTTTAGGGGTTTAGGGTTTAGGGGTTTAGGGTTTAGGGTTTTAGGGTTTAGGGTAGGGGTTTAGGGGTTGAGGGGCAAGGAGAGCAATTCTGTCGAGCTGCCAACACCAAGGTGCTCGCCTGCGAAAGGAGGCAAGGGAGGGGTGGGGGCTGGGGGGCTCGCAGGATGTAGGATTTCAGCTCTGGGCTTCATGTATCGGTCTATGCCGGCATATACTGTTGGTTCGTGGTGCTTCTTGAGCTGCATAAAGTTGCCATTGTCAACGGAGGGTTGCACAATTGCGCGCTTCTAAACCACAACCCCTAAAGTGTAACTTTTTCAAGACATTATGCAACCGCAGCACTTCGGTGTTGAGGTTCTTGGATGCATCTTGCATTTGCGGGTGCTCTGGGATTCCGATTATATCTAGGGCTGAAGACTCAGCAAGAGCCTAGACAACACGTCTATGTTAAGATCGATAGTCAAGTAGTTGCAGGTAGTTGGCGGCAGTGCTCTGTGTAGTGGTGGTGCTGGTGGCTGGCGCCGCGCTGTGGAATTAGTGGAGTTCACGCCAGAAGTAGCACAGGATTTCCAAGACAAAGCTTTTCCCGATGCAACACCTGTGCATATATATATATATATATATATACATACACACCAAAGAGTAGCCGGAAAAATACAGACTGGGTTGAACCTTTACAAAATGTACTGATCCACTAAACCTTTGTCCTACCCTGACGGCCTCAAAGTCCAGTGCAACAACCGCCTCGCGATCGCTGCCTGGTGCGAGGTACGCTTCGGGCTTCGGCCATGGGTGCAAAAATCTACAGGGTTAGAGCTGGACACATGCGCCTAAGTGTAGATTCAGTAAGTGTATATATATATATATCTATTTATTTATTTATACATACAGACACAACTTATCTGTGTTTTAATGTGTGGGTATAGATATGTTTTATGATGTGCTTAGTATATATAATGTATATGTATGTATGTATGTATGTATGTATGTATGTATGTACGTATGTACATGTATATGTATATGTATATGTATATGTATACGTGTATGTGTATGTATATGTATATGTATATGTATATGTATATGTATATGTATGCATGCACGCATGCATGCATGCATGCATGTATGTATGTATGTATGTATGTATGTATGTATGTATGTATGTACCTATGTATGTGTATACGTATATATGTATACACACATACATAAATGTACCTAAACCCTAACCCCAAACCGATATGCCGCAAGTAGGGCATAGACCTGGCTGGACCCGGCTCAGTGCACACCGCTTGGAGTGTGAGTGAGCTTGGAATGGTGGAGTACATTGCCGTAAGACTGAACTTAAATCAAAAGAACTCAATGATCTTGGAAGCCAACTGACTCCGGAAAATAATCCTTATAATGCCTTAGGGTCACCCTAAACCCTAAACCCTAAACCCTAATGCCTTAGGGTGGCGATCGCCTCGCGCCCCGCTGAAGTTGTAGCTCCAGCACGGCGCTGCTGCCTCTGCCTGTTCTGCCTGTGGGAAGGATCCCGAGGCAACCCAGGGTTTAGGGTTTAGGGTTTAGGGGCGATGAAACCCTGGTTCCTCATTATGACAATATGCTTATAGCATGTTACAGTCTACTATAGTCTATTTTCGTGAATCATACCTAGTAGATTACTATATATTATTATAGTGTCTTCAGAAGATGAGGGCCGGGCCTTGAGGCCTTGACAGTTTGAATAGGGATTTTGGGATATCTAAAGCTTGACGGCAAGGGCCGCTGTGAAGGCCTGATTGAGCTTCAATTATAGCGCTACAACAACGGGATACTGTTGCTACATACTCAAGCCTTACATTCGCACCTCAGGTTCAGTGTCGTATGTGATAGTATGTTACAGTACCTTGTATACCATACCAAGGATAACACCGTTTATTGTGGTATACTATAAACACATTATAGTACCGTACAAGCATGATATAATACCACAACCTACTATGTTACTATATATATATATATATATGCTCAGGCAGGTGCACGCGTCAAGTGGTGCCTTGAGATGCAGGTGGCACTCTGCTACCTTTTTTCTGCTAGAGGGTGCTCTATCATCCAAACACGGTTTGGGGGGTACAATACCTATAGTCTCCATTGTAGTTCCTTCTGCGGGATACTGTATAGAACCCTTAATATATAATTGGTTAAACCAAAAAAAAGGAACTACAAATGGAGACTATAGGTAGGTTTGGGGGATATTAGAATTTGGGGGGTTAGTCATTCTCATATTGGGTGTCTTCCTCCGAGGCCGCTTTCACCGTACCAGTACGAACAACTGCTATATGGGAGTTTCCGAAAATAGGGGGGGTGGCTTATTTGGGGGTCCTTATAATAAGGATCCTACTATTTGGGGTACTATATTAGGGTCACCTGTTTTCGGAAACCCCCATATGTCATCATTTGTGTAGGCGTTTGTGGGTGTCGCGGGCTCAGCACAAAATCAAGAACTATACTGTCAAGGGCCCTAAACCCTAAACCCCGAAACCCTAAACCCTTAAACCCCTAAACCCAATAGACCCTAAACCCTAAACCCCTAAACCCTAAACCCTCTGGCTTATTTGGCTTTAGGGATTCAAAAGTGGGTCTCGAGCAGCTTCAGATGCGTAGAACACGAGCCCATGCAGCTCCAGACTGCCGCTCCCAGAAGGTCGAGGCTTTAGATTCGGCGGTTATAGGTTTAGGGTTTAGGGTTTAGGGTTTAGGGTTTAGGGTTTACAATAAAATGTAGTAGGTTTAAAACAAAAACTGTACGGTATAGCGACTATGACTATAACGGAGTACAGAGGGAATACGATTAAGAGTACCTAACGCCTAAACCGTCGGGCTTGTGCTTGGAGCTTCTGGTTTAGGATGTTGGCGTGCCTGCTCCTCCTCAAACCTCCAAGCTGCAAACCCCAAATGCCTCCTTCTAATGTAGGGGCCTTATAATAACCAGAATACGGCCTTGGGCTCCTTTATAGCCTAATGATAGCAAGGAGCCCTAAGGAATAATTTTTGTACTCATTTAGACCCCTATATTTCTCTCGTGTGCAAACTCCTGGTTCCGGGTCCCAGGCTTTAAACCCGGAAGCCTGAACTCGAAATGCGGCGCTCCAGCCCTCTAGCCTCAGCTTTTACTAACATAGCGGCCTTATAATAATTAGAATAGGGTGTGGGGTATATTCTACTATAATTATAATAAGGAGCCGCCCAAAATCCTATTCTAACTGTTAAGGCCCTTACACTACACGCCCTCTAATCCCCGAGATTCAGGCGATGGCATCCCAAACCCCGGCAGGTTATTTGGGGGTCAAGGCAATATAAGGGTCGCAATTAATTACCATAGGGTTTTGGGGAATACTATACTATGTAACGATCATAAGGAATCCCCAAAATAGTATTGGTAATTATTTGGGTTTAGACCCTATATATTCCCTGAAGACCTGAAGGCCGGTAATTAAGCAAAGCTTCAAGGGCCTCCAATGCGCAAGGCCTCACGCAAGGAGTCTCATGGGTTGTTAGAAGCATAGAAGCGCAGGGTTCTCGTGATTCCTTAGAGCCTTGGAGGCTAGTAGGGTTTAGGTGTTTGGGGTTCGTGCTTGATGGTGTGTCTTTGCGATCGTAAGCCTGAACCCTCTAAACCCCGAACCCTAAACAACATTCAAACCCTAAACCCTAAACCCTGAACAATAAACCCTAAACCCTAAGACACTAAATCCTAAAACCCTGAACCCTGAGACCCTAAAACCCTAAGACCCTAAAACCCTGAACCCGAAAACCCTATAGCCCTAAGACCCAAAGCCTAAGGAGGACCCCAACTTGCAAACCTCAGGGTTGGTTGTCGAGTTCGACTTCGAATCGGGGGTGGGGGGTTCCGTTTCTTTGACCTCAAACTACACGACTCTACACACTCCGTTGTAGGGTCCAAAAAAAAGGGGCCTGAATGACTAGAATAGGGTTTTGGGCACCTTTGTGGTACACATACACACTTGTCTAGGGCCCTACTTGGAGGGTCGGGGGACTTAGTAAATGGCTATTTTATAGACTTATAAGTACTATAACCCCAACTAGGGTCCCTTTTAGGGTACTTATAGGTCTACTTATTACCTACTTACAAAGTCTCCCGACCCTCCAAGTAAACTAAGCCCTAAACCCTTAAGAGAGGGTGCTTTTGCACTGGTACGCCTTGAGAGTCACAGGAGTCGTGCGAAGACACAATGCACTGGGTCCAGGATGGATATATTAGCTTGTTAAGGGATTTAAATGAAGTTTCCATAATAATGATCTACGGTAGTAATGTGATTTCCTTATTTTGGTAATTTTGCTTCGATGTGTATTATGGCACTCTCAGGGCTTCATAGCCCGGCAAACGGGAAGGATTGAGGGTCCAAGGCTTGCTTTAAGAGTTGCGCGAGACTTGGATTGGGGGAATTGAGCATAGACTGGGTTTAGGGTTTAGGGGTGTAGGGTTTAGGGTTTAGGGTTTAGGGGTTTAGGGGTTTAGGGTTTAGGGGTTTAGGGTTTAGGGTTTAGTGGGCAGAATGCTTCAACGGTCCAAACAACAGGGGTTTGTTGAACCTCGAGCGCCCTGAGACAAAACAATGAGCTCCTCCCGTCTACAACTTACGTAAGGCCCATGACACTAAGTAAAGCCCTAAACCCTGAAGCCGAAAATTAAAACCCTGAACCCAAAAGTCTTAAGGCATAGATAAGCTTTTCTTCTCTGTGGCTTTCAATTCACTGGGGGTTTAAAGTTCAGAGTGTGTCATCTCCTATTTAAAGCTCTAAATCCCATCATCTCGGGTTTTTAGTTGTAAGGCTTAGGGTTTACCTGTGGCCCAAAACACCTACCGCTTTAAGGAACTATGTATAGAAACGCGAATATGGAACCCTTAAAAAAACAGATCTGATCGGCTACAGGTAGGGCCTAAAGAGCCTGAAGAGCCAGGTGCCTCGAAGTTTAGGGTTTAGGGTTTACTCAAGTCCTTAGAAACCAGAATATGGAACCCTTATTTAAAAAAAAGACAGGTGTTTGCGGCTACAGGTAGGGCAGCGGAGACTGCGTGACTCAAGTCCCAAATCCTAAACTAAACCCTAAACCCTAAACCCTAAACCCTAAACCCTAAACCCTAAACCCCAAACGCAGACTTCGAGCCTCCACAAGGCGAGATCGCGCAGGCCCTGCGTGGCGAGGCGGCATCTGCGCCCACCTTGCAGCAGAATCCTAGGGTTTAGGGTTTAGGGTTTAGGGTTTATTTAAGGTTTAGGGTTTAGGGTTTAGGGTATAGGGTTTAGGGTTTAGGATTTAGGGAATCCTACCCAGGGGCTCCAATGTAGTTCCTTTTTGGGTCGGTTGTGGGTTTTTTGGTAAGAAATTATAGTGTACTATCCAAAAAGGAACTACATAGGAGCCCTTGGGTATGTCCGAAATCTTAGCCCGAAGCCTTATACTATAGACGATTGGACTAGGGTTTTGGGGCCCATTCTACAAAATGTAAACGAAGGAACCCCAAAATCATATTGGTAGTTATTTGGGCCCCTACGTCAGAATCTTCAACCCTACACCCTGAACCCTAAAAAGTACAGCCTCTACCCTAAAGATCCTTCGAGATCGCGACCTGAAGCGTGGATCTTAGCATGATTTGGGGTTTAGGGTTTAGGACACATTGGGCGCGTTTTTGTAGGCTCGGCACCGACCATGCAAGGTTGCGGATGGTGTGAGAGCAGCATCTTCTGACCCAACGCGCAAGACCATCGCCGATCCGATGCAAAGCAGAACTTCTGACCCCCAACCCTGGCTTTTGGCCATGACATGACCAGGCCTGGGGATCATTGGGGGCACTCAGTCGAATCTCGGCGCAAGTGGATATCTTCTGATTCTCAGCGCTGATCGTCGACGACTCCGGATCATTTGTTCCGATCTCCCTCCGATATTCCCAAAGGGTCCTGAGTACCTATGTCACATGGGGGTTTCCGAAAATAGGGGACCCTAATATAGCACCCTAAATAATAGGATCCTTAATATAGGGACCCCAAAATAAGGTACCCCTAATTTTCGGAAACTCCCACATGGGAGGTACTTAAAACCCCTTAGGATTGAGTCTTGAGGCTACCTCGCACAGCAGCTGAACTAGGCCAGGAGGATGGTATAACTTACGCCCTAGTTTAGGGTTGAGGGTTTAGGGTTTAGGGTTGCCCCTACAGTACCCAGACCTTCCAAGATCCTTCATTTTAGGAATATACCTTAAACCTTCTCAGGGATCACTCTAATTTAAAGTCTATTCCGTAACTAAGAGATACTGGAAGGTCCGGGTACTACACCCTTTTCCCCCAAACCTACACCCTAAACTTCCAAACCCTGAACCCTAAACCCTAAACCCCTAAACCCTAAACCCTAAACCCTAAACCCTTATAAGCCTACCCCGAAGCCCCCGAACCCGGAGGTCGAGCATGAAAGCCCCTGAGCTACGGTTCAAAGCCCTCCCAGACCCCAAAAGAGCCCCGAAGACTGAAAACCGAACATTCTAAACCCTAAACCCTAAACCCTAACCCCTAAACCCTAAACCCTAAACCCTAAATCCTAAACCCTAAACCCTAAACCCGAAACATATAGGACGCTGACTAAGAAACTAGGAGCCTGCTTAAGAAGCCCTGGGTCTCTGCTCAGGTTTAGGGTTTAGGGTTTAGGGTTTTAGGGTTTAGGGGTTCTGTCGGTGAATCCGAAGATTTTGGAGTTTTAGGGCCAGGGCTTCTTAAGCGGGTTCCTGCAGTAATATAGAAGCCTGAAAGAACAACTTACACTCCCCCCTGAGTTCCGAAGT
The DNA here is from genome assembly GCA_905221635.1 of Symbiodinium sp. CCMP2456. Classification (NCBI taxonomy): domain Eukaryota; class Dinophyceae; order Suessiales; family Symbiodiniaceae; genus Symbiodinium; species Symbiodinium sp. CCMP2456. The sequence continues at coordinate 8,809 of CAJNDV010035514.1, forward strand.
AAGTAGAGTTTTTGGATACAGCCCCCACAACCCTTCATTAATCATGCTTGAGTTGACAGCGCCTCTTGGCGATGGGCTGGCCTCGGCGATGACGCGGCGGCTGATGTGAGATCGGGCCAAAGATTCGTAGGAAGCCGGCTCAGGGATTCACACGGGTTTAGGGTTTCGGGTTTAGGGTGGATTCGCGGGGGTTTGATGGCGGCTTGTTATTATAGGGCCCCCAAAAAGCACATAAGCAAAAATTAGGACAGGGATATCCCATGTACATCCCCTTATAATGGAGCCCAATAAGGTAGGGATATCCTGGTTTGATGGCGGCTTAGAGGCTTTAGGGTATGTGGGCGTTCTTGGATTGATGGTTTAGGGTTCAAGGTTAATTTGGAACCTGATTAGAAAACCCTGGGCCATTATTAGGGTTCTTAATATGAGCCCTAATATATTTGGGGCTATAGGGCCAGGGTTTCTTAATCAGGTTCCTACATTATTCTGCATGGTGTTCACCCGGTTCAGAGTATCATAACGGCTCAGGTTTGACTGTGCAGATTATCCTCGGGCATTACCAGGTGCTCTTGTCAGAACGGGAATACACAACACCGCAAGCCGCATCAGACCTTAAACCCTAGACCCCCAAATCGTGTCAGTAGCTTTTGAAGCCGTGCACCTAAACCCTAAACCCTAAACCCGAACCTTGTAGAGCCTCGAGTGCTGCCGACTAGTTTTAACTGAAATCGGTGGAGCCCTTCGCCAACACCATGACCCTGGTGAACTAATTAGCAGTGTGCAGATGTAAGTCAAGTATTCAGACAAGCGAGCAAAACATAAACCAGCAAACCAACTATAAACGAACACACAAACACAACAAACAACACGACAACCACACACCCAAACAAACAAACAAGCAAACGCATGAACATACAAACAAACATAGGAACAGAAAAAAACACACCAACACAAAAAGGACATACGTAATAACAAGCAAAACAACACACACACACAGCAAACAAGCAATCAAGCAAACACAGCAAGCACACCATCACACCCCGTTGAACAGTTCATGTATAGTCAAATAAAAAGAAAAATGAATAAGTCTTCATACATATAGATATATAAATATACCTATATATATATATATACATGTACGTACAGACGTGTGCATATGTTCACTTGATTACGAACAACTAAATACATACATATGCATAACATGTACAAATATGAGTAGCTGAATATAAATAACCATAAATATATACATATTGTGTAGGTACATGCGTGCTATGCATACAAAATGTACAGTTGAGAGACAGAAAGCAGCCGGGCCAACAAGTGAACGTTCCCAGAGAGCCTAATACCCCTTAATTAAGGAATATAGCTTAAGCCATAATATTAAGGCCCCTTTAATTTCAGGTATATTCCTTCATCAACCCAGACCCCCAAAAGGATCTAAAAAATAGATCCCCTAAGGGGGTTCCCATAAAGTCTTTAGTAGTTAGGGTCCCTAATTAGGGGATCTATTTTTTAGATCCTTTTGGGGGTCCCTAAACCCTAAACCCTAAACCCTAAACCCTAAACAAAACAGATCCTTTTGGGGGTCTGGGAAGGGGTATTGGGCTCTCTGGGTTCCCCTGGGGCTACGGGCGAAGCGCTCGCAGGCGGCGGGCAAAGTGGGAAGCTTTCGACCGGTCCTGGGTTTCGGGGTTCAGGGTTTAGGGTTCAAGGGTTTAGGGTTTAGGGTTTAGGGTTTAGGGTTTAGGGTTTAGGGTTTAGGGTTTTAGGGTTTAGGGCTTCAGGGCTTTAGGGTAGGTGACGAGTTTGGGGTGTTTAGGGGGTTTCCTAAACCCTAAACCCTCCCGCAAATGTCCCTGCCCAGTCCAATCTTAAATGTGTGCAACAGATCTCGTCTGTATTTGAACGATGGAAAAGTGGTGTCGAAGGCAACCATCTCGAACACACCGGGTGTGTGCCATGGCTCACTGTCACCAATCGTCTAAACCCAGGCCGGATTGTGCCCCGTTTCCTCGAACGGGTAATCTTCGTTCCCAGCTCTGCAATCATGGCATATCTCATAAGATGCCACGTCACCTAAATGTTGATAGCTCCTGAAAAACATACCCACGCGGGCATGCCACTTGGCGTCTCCTTTCATGCCGACCAGCCCGACATAGTATTGCCGGCCATCGACAACAAGTCCATTGTGAAAAACATCGTACAGGTCTTGAGCAATATTGCTTTGGACGCCGTCAAGTACCCAGGGGCCAAGATCCAATGAGGCAGTCGGAATGACATAATTCAGATAACGTGCCAAAAAGGAGTGGCCTGACGTGGCATGCCACTGGCACATCAGTTCTGAAAAATCATGATTCGACAGTGACCAGTCCTTATCACTGGCAGCACCAGGCCAATGATCAGGCACATGGCAGCCACCGGCTAAACCCCTAAACCCTAAACCTTGTCGGGCTTGGGGGCTTCAGGGTTTGAGGAGCTTAAGGCTTTTTCAGGATGGGACTCGCGGTTTCGTAGTTTCCGGAGTTGGCTTAGCGGAGGTCTCCTCCATCCTACCCTCTGATCCCGTAACCGACAACCCTGAACCCTAAACCCTAAACCCCTGAACCCCTGAACCCCTGAAGCCTAAACCCCTAAACCCTAAACCCCAAGCCCCTAAACCCTAAACTCGTAGCCTCGTAGCACCCAAAACAAGGGTCTGGAAGTCCCAACCGTTTAACCTAGGAGCCTAATGGTTTGGGGCCCATGATACTATAATTAAAATAAGGAACCACCCCAAAAAAATAATATAGGTAGCTATTGAAGCCCTTATACTAGGGCGCCTTAAAGAGTTCGTCGAATTTGTTCTATAACGGTTACTAGAAGAGTGTAGTATAGGGGGCCTTGATAGGTGGGATAGTACTAACAAGATAAGGGTTTAGGGTTTAGGGTTTAGGGTTTAGGGTTTAGGGTTTAGGGTTTAGGGTTTAGGGAAGATAAGGAACCCTAAGGAAAGCATTGGAACTCATTCGCTTCTGTAATAAGTTTTAAGTTGCACTTTTTTCAGGCTTGTAATTATACACATAGAGGCCTGAAGCCTAGCACAGGTGTCATAGAAGGGTCTTGGGGAGATTATGATGAAGATACACAGGGCCCAGGCCTAAGGCACTGTAAGGGGATAGCACTCCTAATTTGGAAGCACCCCAAATCCTAAACCCTTGATCCCTAAACCCTAAACCCTAAACAATTGATCCCTGAAATTTCAGCCCCAAATCCTAAAACCCATGCAGTTTATACCAACTTATCAACCCAATACGCTGAAATCTGGAACCTGGCTGTCCGAGGCAGAAACCAAAGATCGACGATGGCCACCTCTGCATCAGTAGCAATCAGGGCCCGTTATTGGATGGGGTATATTATGCGATCGCTAAGTAGGGACGATAAGGCGAGGATTAGATTTAGGGTCTAGGGTTTAAGGAATACACTCGTCGTGGCTTCGTCATTTAGCTTCGGGGGCTGGGGGCATGTAGGGTTCAGGATTTTGGGTCTGCAGTGGGGGGGTTTGCTGGCTGCATCAGTGCTTGACAGGACTTTATAGGTGGTTAATAGCCTACACAGCATGCAATACTATAGGGCTTAGGTGCGCCCCACAGCACATCAAAAGATCGCCCTAAACCCTAAACCCAAAACCCTATACCCTTGACCCGAAGCTACAAATCCTTTGAAAGGACTACAGGGTTCCGTTAAGGGCTTAAGGGTACTATAGGCTATAGGCTTCTGGTTGAGGGGTTCGATTCTTATAGGATTTAGAGTCTAGGGCGTAGGCCTTGGACTTTGAAGTCTTTTGTGGCTTGGGGACTGTGGGGCTTAGCGTTTACGCAGCCCCGTAAGTTATGCAACATGGAACTCTCGACTGCGGAGAGACCACTGAACTCTGAAACCTAATCCTACGAAGGGTTTGTTTAGTGGATCATATCCTATCAGCCAGCGACATCAGACGCCACCAGAGGCAGACAGGGCAAGAGGTTCCCCCAAAGTTGCGAGCCATCAGGTCATAATGCGGGTGCTACCGTCGCATGACTTGCGGGGAGACGGGGTGGATTGACTCCACATCCAGGTCAAGGGGCTTAAGCGCCGCCTACCCACAGCATTAAGCTGGGCGGCTTCTGCTTGAGTTTAATTTTTCGTTCTGCAAAGATCCATTCCGCACGTATGGAGGAATCAGAACCCGCTATCAAAGGTTAGAGCCACAGAGCCAGAAGGACATTAAGTGGGGGTTTCCGAAAATAGGGGACCCTAATATAATAGTACCCTAAATAGTAGGATCCTTATTATAAGGACCCCAAAATAAGGTACCCTAATTTTCGGAAACCCCCAAGTAATTCCGTGAAAGCAGCCACGGACTGGGAGCAGCAAGCTCCAAAGACACTGTGACACTTGTTGGTTTTTGTTTTTTTCATATGCGTGGCTGTCTTGCAGGCTGTCATGGGCTTGTGCATATATACATATGTATAGACCAACGTACACATACACACACATACAAATACACATACACATACACATACACAAACATATACATATACATGAACATATATACACACACACACCTCTATTAATTCCTCTCTCCCACTCCACGAATTTATGCAAGACAGAGTGCGCCCCTCCTTGCAAGCAAACCAAAAACAGGCTAGTTTACAGGTTCTGTTTGTGCAAGGTCCAAACAATGTCAAGCCCTCGTGTGTGGTCGACATGAGGATCTTGAACCCTAAACCCTAAACCCTAAACCCTAAACCCTTGAACATGAGTATCCTGGGATATCCACAGGAGGGATGGAGTTCTAAAGCCCTAAACCCTACCCTTGGCCTGAAAGACCTACCTTTTGAAGGAACTCTCTCTCTCTCTCTCTCTCCCTCTCTCTCTATATATGTATAATTATACATATATATACATAGATAGAAACCATAATAAAACCTTCCCCCTCCACCCCAAAGGCAGGTCTTTTCTGCTACAGGTACACCCTCAGGTCAGCTCTGAAATCCGAGCGTGCCACACGCGAAGGGTTTTAGGTTTAGGGCTTAGGACTTGTTTGCTTGCATGGCCTCCTTCGTGCATCGGAGAGCTGCGTGCCGCCCATCCTGAAAACGCATCTGAGACTTCTCGTAGTTCCCAAGAACCACAATGGAAAATGTGTATATGTATGTATGTATGTGTATATGCATACATATATGGCTGTATATGTGTATTCAAATGTATGTTTAGTCAAGCTAATGTTGAATTAGAATTTATGATACTCTTTATCTATCTATATATTACATACATACATACATACATACATACATACATACATACATACATACATACATACATACGTACGTATATACATGCATGCATGCATGCATGCATACATATAAATATACACACACATATACATATGTATATATGTACATATACATATAGATTGTAAGAATCACCACTAAGGTTCGGAGCACACGCCAAATCCCCAATACCTGACCTATCTCGACGAGAACAACTTTTCCATGCTCAGACTCTTCAATGTCGGCAGTTTGGTGGCTTCGGACGCAAAGCACCCAACATGAAAGTGCGGGTGAACGGTGTAGGAGTTTACCTGCTCCAAACGCTCTGGAGACGGTTTGTGTAGTTTGATATCGGGCAAGGTCAAGCAAAGTTGGACCCTGGTTGATACACCGCACCCCATCTATTCTTAGGGGCTGAGAACCCTAGCCCAAAAAAGGGTTAACCTTTTGAATAATGGTAGGGCTATATAGGCCCCAAAAGGTCAAAAGGTTAAAGGTTACCTATTCAGCCCTAAGTATTCAATCTCATGCCCCACACGGCAGTTTGCAGAACAACTCCTAGGTCAGCCACCTACTCAAGATCCAAACCGTCCACGCCCTCCGCCACTCGGCCCCCTGATATTTGGGGTTCGAACTCGAGGCTCTGCAAGACCCTGAGGGTCACTGAGCTGTGAGAGCTTCTTGAAACTCAAAAATATCTTTCTCATAGCCGCAATCCCAACGCAAGCCTAAACCCTAAACCCTAAACCCTAAACCCTAAACCCCGGGCGCCTCCAAGACGACCATATCAAGAGCTTCTGCCTGCGGGTAAGGGCCAACCTAGGGCCGAAACCCGACGAGGCTGAAGTCCTACACAAGGCCTAGGGTTTAGGGTTTAGGGTTTAAAGGTTTAGGGTTTAGGGTTTAGGGTTGAGGGTTGAGGGTTTAGGGTTTAGGGTTTAGGGTTTAGGGTTTAGGGTTTAGGGTTATAAAGCCCCGCTAAAAACCACGAAGCTTGAAACCCATGCCTGCGTTTACCGACATCTCAACATCAAGATCGATTTGGGTGTGATCTATAGAATCCAGAGAACCCGTTGGATCTAGGTGCCATCTCTGCAGCCTGAGACATAGAACGAGATTCAGGTCCTCTCGTTGGCTTGGTCTGTATGATACCTGTAGTCTCCATCGTAGTTCCTTTTTTTTGGCTTAACGAGTTATATATGAAGGATTCTGTAAGGTATCCCCCAAAAGGAACTACAATGGAGACATATAGGTAGGATTCAGGGCATGGGATGAACATGACCTGGCCTTTCAGCAGAACCATTGACGGGGCTCATGCCCATCATGAAGACAGAAAGCCGTAGAACCACTTCGGATCCCTAAACCCTAAACCCTAAACCCTAAACCGGTTTAGGGTTTAGGGTTTAGGGTTTAAGGCCGCTTGAGGCTTCTAGATCCGGAGCGCTAGGCGAGGCACTTGCGGCATCGAGGAGTTGGAAGAATAGGCAAATGAAGCTCGAATACTACAGGCTTCGTCGTCGAACATGACGTGAGTCTTCGGGAGGTTAAAAAAGAGTTACGGGGAAGCGATGAGTTGTAGAGGTTGCCTAAACCCCAAAACCCTAAACCCTAAACCCTAAACGCACCCAAAGCTCCTCAGCATCCTAATCCACAGTCCTCGGCCTCACGGACCCGAACCATCTTAGGGCTTACCTAGACGCGACATACGGTTGATGATATAAATCCTGCATTACCCATAATCAGTGTTTAGGATTGTTAAGGTGATGCAGGATTTATACCATCAGCGGTAATTAATCTAGCTTTTAGGGGTTTCGCCCTGAATGTGGCCATGCAGTCGCTCGTCTTTGGGTTGAGAGCCTTTTGTCCGAGGGTTGAGGGCCTGTTGAGGGTTTGTAGGGTTTAGGGTTTAGGGGTTTAGGCTTGAGGGTTTGAAGGGTAAAAGGTGCCCTGCAACCGCAAGTTTGCATGTCTAGGCCACTCTCCACCAACCGGGGTGTAGTGCTGGACCCCAGGGCTGCAACTCCCTAAACCCTAAACCCTAAACCGCTATAATGCCTCGAGGCGGTATACACACCCGAAACGCTGACGCCCCAAACCCAGACCATCCAAGATCCCTTAATTCAGAAACATACCTTGAATCATAGTAAGGTCCCTGAAATCATTTAAGGTATACTCCTTATTAATGTAGGGGCCTTCATAATTATAAAAGGGTTTGCGGGCCTATTACACTATAATTCTGAGAAGAAGCCCCAGAATAATATAGGTAATTATTCAGGCTCCAATTATTAAAGGCCTCTATATTAAGTGATACTGGAACCCTAAACCCTAAACCCTAAACCCTATATTAAAGGCTCCTATATTAACTCACTGGCCCAAAACCCAAAGAACTAAAAGTTGAAACTTTCAGAATCGATTACCTTATAAGAACCCCAAAAGTTGAAAAGTTGAGTTTACAGCCAATAAGTTAAGTGATACTGGAAGGTCTGGGACCTGTGTACACCCAACCTCACCGGTCCCGCCTCCAAGACCACCGTGCCGGCGCATCGGCCATCGTCAGGGTCGAGGAGCCTGTAGGGTTTAGGGTTTAGGGTTTAGGGTTTAGGGTTTAGGGTTTAGGGTTTAGGGTATAACCCATGGTACATACTACATAATGTAGGGGCCTTAAGAATTACAATAGGATTTTGGGGGGCCACTTATACCATAACTAATAGCAGGGAAGCCCCAAAATAGTATAGGGAAATATCAAGGCCCCTACATTAATCTTGGGCTTCCGGCTTCTTGTGACTTTCAGACATGGGGATCCGTGGAAACTCAGGAAGTTTGTGAGGCTGTTTCGGGTGTTGTCTAAACCCTCAAACCTACAGTAGAAGCCCAAAAGTTGGAAACCCAATAGCATCAATCCTTAAGAATCATATATATATATATATATATTTATTTATTTATATATAAGGAATCCCAGCACAAATTGTCCTGAATCCGGTTTCCAACTTTTTGGGGGTTACCATAAACCCTTAAGGTTCAGAAGGCCCGAGGCTTCAGGAGCAGTGGGAAACTCTTCGCTCCTTCCCCAGATCTTTATCCTTGTGGTAGCATGTCCCCCTAAACCCTACACCCTACACCGTCCGTACACTGCATCCCCAAACCCTAAACCCAGAACGTCTGCCGAAAATCCGAAATTGCATGCATCCCTAGATCCCAGACCCCCTGGTGTAATGTAGGGGCCTGAACCATCAGAAGAAGGCTTCGGGGTATATGATGCTAGAGCTATTAACCATTAGAATAAGGCTTCGGGGTTTATTAGAGCTACACTCCGGAGCCCCTCGGAATGGAAGTGGTAATTAATTAGGGTTTAGGGTTTAGGGTTTAGGTAGGCGTCGTGTTGCGGACACATTACCGACAAACGGATTGGACCGGCTTCCACAGCTTCAAGGCTTTCGGGCTAAAGGAGCCCCAAATCCTAAAACCTAAAGTCTTACCATGATACGGTTGATGACATAAATCTTGCATTAGGCATTATAAGGAATATACCATACGGCCCACAGTTTAGGGTCCTTAAGGTACTGCAGGATTTATATCATCAACAGTAGAACCCTATATGCACCAAGCAGAATTTGGGAGGGTTTAAGGGCTTAGAGCTCCAAGGCCTGATCCTCATAGAGCTACTGTAGGGGCCTTAATAATTCGAATAGGGTTCCTTTAAAGGGATCCTTAAAGGGTTCTATAAGGATTCCACGATAGGGTTCTATAGTACGTAGGGGCCTTAATAATTAGAACAGGGTTTTGGGGTACGTTTTGCATTTTTTATCAGGAACCCCCAAAATAGTCTAGGTCATTATTCAGGCCCCTATATTACTCTCGAAGAGCTTGACCCACAATATGCTAAAGCTGACGAGCGAATCCTCCCGAACTCAGTACTGTTCAACATCCGCTTCCTAGAGAAACCGCATAACAACCTAGTAGACTCTAGTAGAAAGACTTGGTGTTTGTTAGAAGAACCTTCTGGAACATGGAGGAAAGTTGATACACTGTGAAGAACCCAGAAAAACACTTAAACAACCAAGCCCGAGAAGCATCTCCTCGAGTCTCAGCGCTAAAGCCGAACTGAACCTAACCGTGAGAATTTTTCAGAGCAATTCTTCAATCCAGCTCTAGACCTCACCCCGAAGCAGCAGGCCTTGGTAAGGGGTGCCGGGTTTGAGGACACGAGGCCGCCATCACATACTGTAGCATAACAGCCCTATACTATATAGTATCTGCTGCAGCAGCAGTCTCCTTCTTCTCATTCATGCAGCAGGTTTCGGTACGTGCACTCCATGTGGAGTAATTTAGATGCTGAGTCACTTTAGTTGCCGATGCGAACTGGCAGCAAGTTTTTGATTGGGTTACATGTCTATACCTCTGGGACTTGGCTTTGCGGGTTTCGGGGAGGGCTGAGGGCACAAGACCTTCGAATTGGAGACCGAATACCTAAACCCTAAACCCTAAACCCCTAAACCCTCAACCCTCAACACTAAACCCTAAACCCTAAACCCTAAACCCCTAAACACGCCTCAACTCCCCTGACAATAGGCAAACCAAGATGTCGCTGCCCTCGATGCCCAGGAGCTCCTGGCTTGGCGCTTTAGGGTTCAGAGTTGGGATTTCCGATTCATGGGGTTCTACCAGCTGGGGGTTTCCGAAAAGTGGGGACCTTAATGTTGTACCCTAAATAGTAGGATCCTTATTATAAAGACCCCCAAAATAAGGGCACCCCGTATGTTCGGAAACTCCCAGGTGAATCTTCAAGTTGGGACTGGACGTATTCCTCCAAGCCGAAGGGATCCGTGTACTTTGCACGCGCCTAGATCCAGCTCCCTGCTCTGATAAACTTCTATGGCAAGGAGCGTGCGGAAGAAAAAACATGTGGGGTTTCCGAAAATAGGACCCCAATATAGTACCGGAGATAATAGGATCCGTATTATAAGTGACACCAACGTGGTTGCCCTAATTTTCGGGAACTCCCATGTTGCTGTATCAACCCTCTAAGACCCAAGAGCTATCCTTAACTCCTTTATCCCCTATTACCCCCCTATAAACCCTAAACCCTAAACCCTAAACCCTAAAACCCTAAAACCCTAAACCCTAAACCCTAAACCCTAAACCCTAAACCCTAAACCCTAAACCCTAAAACCTCAAACCCAAACAGACTCGTGCTTACATGCTCAAAGCCGGGCATGAAGTGGTGCCATGCAGCCCTGCTGACCCACCTGAAACCCACAAACGCAGGGTTTAGGGTTTAGGGTTTGGGGTTTAGGGTTTTGGGGTTTAGGGTTTTAATAAGGGACCCCAGGAAGAAGACTAAATAGTCAATAGTAGGATGACTGAATCGTAGGGTATTTATTGCAAAGACCGCTAAAGCAGGCGCCTACAACTCCAAGAACCACAAGAGAACACCTGAGATAAAGGACACACCTCATACCCAACCCTCGTAAATACCAAACCCCAAACCCTTGAACTATTTTTTGTATAGAAGCCTTAATAATTAGAATAAGGTTTTGGGCTCCTTTCTATTATAACTATAATAAGGAACCCTCCAAAAAATAGTATAGGTAGTTAT
>CAJNDV010035515.1:3021-25759 GCA_905221635.1 Symbiodinium sp. CCMP2456
GGTAGGAAGGTAGGAAGGAAGGAAGGAAGGAAGGAAGGAAGGAAGGAAGGTAGGTAGGTAGGTAGGTAGGTAGTATGCACATGGTGCGTATATATATATATAGACATATATATATTTATACGCACATTGTGTAGAGCGGGGATGTTGAATCCATTCTACATAGGCAGCTGGAGTTGTTCCTTTTCACGTCTTGAAAATTGTCAGTCTGTTTGCGCACTGATGCTGCAGAACAGAATTCGCTGGGATTCCTGGGCTAGCATTCCTTTCTGGACATCGACAGGGTACTTTTTCTGAATCCGTGTCCCGTTCCGGGCACTTTCGGACCAAGGATCCTAAATAGGACCCCAACTTACAAGCCCTAAGGTGCTTTCACTCTGATCATCGTGGCTGCTTTCATACTCCAATCAATGTCTGCTCCAGTGGATGTCTGCACCCCTTCGCATGACTGTGATAGAAACACGAGCAACAGACCGCGAGAGCATCCTGGGCCCCTAGGTACAGGGTTGAAACCCCTAAACTCAAACCCTAGACCCAGTGTAGTTTGGGGGGAGATGCCCAACTGCTTATCCGAGTGATGAGCCGACTCATGAACTACTCCGGCATAGTGGTGATAGTAGCTACTAGTCGTAGTAGTAGTAGTAGTAGTAGTAGTAGTAGTAGTAGTAGTAATAGTAACACTAGTAGTAGTAATAGTAACACTAGTAGTAGTAATAGTAACACTAGTAGTAGTAGTAGTAGTAGTAGTAGTAGTAGTTGTTGTTGTTGTTGGAGGAGTAGTAGTAGTAGTAGTAGTAGTAGTAGCGGCAGCAGCAGCATAGCAGCAGCACGGTAACCGGTATCAGGCCGGTTTTCTGACCTCAATGGGCGGCTGTAGGGACTGACTTCGGCTTGAGGCTTCGGTTCGCGACGCTGGGGCTCTATTCATGAGCAGTGTCTTATTCCATTCTCTATAAACCCTACACCCTAAACCCTAAACCCTAAACCCTGGACCCTAAACCCTAAGCCATTAAAGTATACTGCATGGTGAGCCGGTGTACGAGGCATCTTCAGCTCAAACCCAGTGTTCATCCAGAAGAACTCTAGCCTCAGACTTTACTTGGACTGTACACCGTGCGCCCTGTTAACTGGACAGTACGGTCTGAGATTTAGGTACATGAAACGCAATGATTAGCTATGTGTGGTTTCCGTCTGTATCTGAAGATGGTTTAACCCTAAACCCTAAACCCAAAGCCCTAAGCCCTAAACCGATCAGATGGTGCATCCACCGCCATGGCATTGCCACACAAAGTTGCAGACAACCACGAGATTTGCGGCCGCCCTTCCACTGCTGGCATTCACGGCTGCGCCGCTTCTGAATTCTCGACAGGAGGTCCAGCTGTGTGCTTCTCCCTTGTCCTATGGCTGCGGCTCCACAGGCAGCCCCGCAACCATGCGAAGAGTGAGCTCAAAGCCCGACTGCCCAGTGTACGGTCGATTTCCCGGTGCCGATGTGGTTGGCCTTGAATGGCGGACTGAACCCCTGGAAGATGAGATCCCGATTCCTTGGCTGGCCAAAGCTTGCCATGGACTAAGCTCCCGGAAGCTCTTTGCCCGAAGAAAAGATCTTCCTGCCTCCCGCGACATGTACCACTCTACCATCTACGTGCTCCTGTCTTTCGAAGCCTTCCTGCTCTTCCGCAGTGCGATCCGACACTTGTTCCCATGGACGGCGCATCGGTGGATCAAGGCACCTCGCAGAAGGATCTTCAGGTGGGAGCTTCATAAGAACGAAGAGCCCCTTGTACAGAAGCCTAACTCATACATATATGTGAAAATCTGCCAGTACTATCCAAAAATGACACCCTTTGCAAGGGATTGGGTCCTTTACGTCAGGACCTCCAAAAGCGACACCCCCTACTTTACGAAACCCTCAGGTGGCTCCTCAGACCTTTCATGAAAGGCACTCGGTGTTTGGAGTGTGCTTTTGGGGCTGACATGGAGAATACCGGGCACAATCTGACCGTGCATCCAGTTCAGCGTGCCAGAGGCATTTTGCAGAGGAGTTGCAGGATCAGCGCACCGTACTCCAGCCTGCAGATGAAATTCCAAGAGTGGGCCTCAAAAGATTACAGCGCCAACCCCATCAAGAAAGCCAACTGCAACGAGTTCGCGAGAGAGTGCTTATTGTGGGGTGAGGAGCAACCCATGGTTAAGCTTCACTGACTCTGCCTACCCAGACCCCCCAACTACCCTCTATTATCCCCCAAATACCCACTATTCACGGCCATAAGGTCTCTATTAAAGGGCCATTGGGGGGTCCTGGTATAGTCTCCATTGTAGTTCCTTTTTCTGGTTTAGCCATATTTTATAATAGGGATCCTAGAAGGTAACCCCAAAAAGGAACTACAATGGAGACTGCAGGTGTCAGACTGGAAGAGACGACCTGCATGCTGTTTGTGCACAGGTTCGTTCCGCAAGATTTCTCGTTAATGTCAAGTTATCATGGCAGGATACAGTAGCTGCAGTGTCTAGCGGTGTTGCAGCTCTGTGCTGACGCCCTGCAGCTGGGAAGACTCCTTTGCTGTCTGCTGGCCCAAGGAGAAACAAGGCCTTCTGGCCAGAAGCAAACACATGCGGTTTAGGGTTTAGGGTTTAGGGTTTAGGGTTTAGGGTTTAGGGTACAAATCACGGATCCACTAGCAAGGTTGTACTGTGCTTCAAGAGACCCCTGGCAACTCTAGAACAAACTGTGCTCCTGTATCGCTGCCTCAGGCTTACTTTGGACGCCTTAATAATTGCCTATATTATTTTAGGGGTTCCTCATTATGATTATAGTATAATGGCCCTACAGTATCATTCGATGGCCCGGGTCAATCCCTAATGCTGAAAAGAACCAACAGCCAAACCTAACCGGCTGATGGTTCGAGATGATATTGCAGTCCATCGTCTCCCGCTTTAAACCTTTTGGGAGCGGGGTCAAGGTCGTCGTGCTCCACCTGCGGCTTGCAATGGTCTTCGTCTGCATACTATTGATATGGGGATAGTGCCAATTATCGAGTTATGACGGAGACGGCTGGAGCCGGTCACCATCCGATCCCAGAAGCTTCTTTGCAAACCTGTTCGAAGTGCTTTTCGGTCCTTGTGAAACTGGCAAAGCCTCTCATCGCCGCAAGATGGTTTGCCGCAAGGAGTCCGATTCAGGATGTGATGTCCGCTCACACACAAACTCACATGCATCACCCTATCTGTATATGCATATATGGTTATGTATATATGTATGTAAATGTGCATATATTGATGCAGGTATATGTATCTAAGTGTAGGCAATAGGTTCGATCCCAAGAACTTGCCTGCACACACACACACACACACTTGTGCATATGTTTATATAGTTACACAAGCAACAAGGAAGAAAGGCGAATGCATCTGTTGGGATGTTTTCTGTGTGACTTGGCTTGGCCCTGTGCCCTAAACCCTAAACCCTAAACCCTAAACCCTAAACCCTAAACCCTAAACCCTGTGCCGTGCTTCTCTGGCAGTTTCGAATCCCTGGCACTGGTGGCCTCGCACTTGCAACAGCCGGGGCCTTGTCCACCCAGAAGGGATTTTGGGTTGAGAGTCTGGTGCCGAGTAGGTACCTAAGTATTGCAATTCATCAGATGGCTATATCGTTATAGAATGTATAGAACAAATGTATGTATGTATGCATGCATGTATGTATCTATGTATGCACGTATGCAAGTATGCAAGTATGCATGTATATAGTTATTTGTTTTTATGTATAGAAGGTTGTGTAGTTGTGCATGAATCAGCGACAAATCCCCACACTTTAGAAGGGATTCATTTCAAGAGCCCCCCCCAGAGTCTACATCCAAGCAGATGATCCCCAAGGCTCTGTTCTCATATGTCTGCACCTTTGTGCATCTTTTCGGGTTTCGACCAGATGCTTCCATTAATAAGGTGATAAGGGCGGCGTTGACTTGAAATGGGAGATGATCAGAAGATGATGCAGTTGTTGGTCATGCTGATGACAATGTGCTGACAATGCTGATTGCGACGATGATGATGAATGTGGTGACAATGGTGGATGCCAGCACGGCTAGAATAGTAGATCTTCTGTGCAGGATGATGTTAAAATTGACTTCGATGGTCCCGGTGAGGATGTTCCACATCATCGTCGTCTTCTTCGTCTTGAGCGCCAACAGACCCCTAAATCGTTATCGCCCAACATCATGATCACCATCACCCTTCACAGTCAGCATCTTTGTCCCGTTCAGCATCATGTTCATTGTAATCACTTGTCATCATCGTCCTCTTCAGCCATCCTCATCGTCAGCAGCAGCAGATTCGGCACGCAATAGCCCTGTCGGAGCTGTTCATCCGATCCAAACCTAAACCCTAAACCCCTAAACCCCTAAACCCTAAACCCCTAAACCCTATAATTACCCCTACTAAACCCCTACTAAACCCCTAAACCCCTACAGGTTTTCGCCGGCCTTTGCGGCTCCTCTGCGCGAGCAGTGATCGAGTCGCCCATCGAGTATGCCAAGGCATCCCGGAGCTCGGACTCGGGCTCAGGGTTTGGGTTGAGGGTTTAGGGTTGAGGGTTTAGGGTTTAGGGTTTAGGGTTTGGGTTGAGGGTTTAGGGTTGAGGGTTTAGGGATAAGGGTTTAGGGTTTAGGGATTTAGGATTTGGGATTGCGGGTTTAGGGGTTTAGGGTTTAGGGTTTCTGAAGCCTTGGGTTTATAAGAATGTAGGGTTTTGGGTTTAGGGGCTAGGGTTGCGGTTTGCGTATGACGATGTTGCAGGTCAAGCGGCAAACTGGCCAGACTTGGCATTTCAACGAGGCCGGCGCAAGAGTTATTTTCAAGGTTCTTGCTATTCGTCTTTGGTGTCTGTTGGAAAGAAGCTGTAGCATCGGAGAAGTTGCAAGAGCTGTTGGCAGAGGACCCTTGACAAATTCTTCTCGCTCTGAGCCTTTTCGATCAGAGCAGTTGCAGCATGTGCAGGTCTACCAGGGCTTCTTTATGCAGCTGCCCCGAACTGCCTGGGACTTTATCTTGCCTCCGGAGCTGAGCTATTGCGGATAATGACCATGCTGAAGATGGTCCTCAAGCTGAGGATGACTATAGTGAAAGTTACATCGATTATGACGATGTTGATGGTCCAGTGCTTCTGGCACTAGCACAAGGACTGAGCATGAAGACACTCGAGCTGAGGCCAGTGGTGATGAGCAGAAGGCAGTACGATGATGCAAGTAATGCTGGTTCTGGTGGCAATGGCAAAGGGTTCAGGTGAAGGTCAAATATGCTAAATCAGAAAAAGTAGATGCATCAATCCGAGGATGATGAGGTCGTGGTGTTGTTGTTGATGTTGATGCATGACTGTGGTGATGTTTGTTCTGATGGTGAAGACAGTGATGTCAGTTCTGGCGATAATGGGGATGAGGATGACGATGATAATGACGCTGCTGATGATGGTGGTGACGACGGTGATGATGATAATAGTGGTGGTGCTGCTGCTGGTGATGATGCTGATGATGATGATGATGATGATCGTGATGCTGATGATGATGATGACCGATGACGATGACGATGATGATGCTGGGCATGCTGCTAAGGATGATGATGGTGATGTTGATAAAAATGCAGGCCATTATCTTGATAATGATGGTGCTGCTAATGATGATGGCATCCTGGCCGTGACCATGATAATGATGATGACGATGACGATGATGTTGTTGACGATGAAGGACGTGCTGCTAAGGATGATGATGGTGATGCAGTGTATGATGATGATGGTGATGGTGATGATGGTGATGTTGATGTTGATGATAGTGATGGTGATGGTGATGGCGATGATGACGATGACGATGGTGATGATTTGTTGACGGTGGTGATAACGATGAGGCCCAAGCCCTTGTTTATGCTCTGGGTTCGGTGCCTCAGCTCTACGCTTCGGGGACGTTGTTGCAGTTTTGTATGGTGCTTCTACTGCTTTCGCTATTATTGTTGCTGTTCTGCCGCTGCTGCTGGTGATGTTGCTGTTGCTGGTGGTCTTGCTGTTGAAGCTGCTGCTGTTGTTGCTGTTTCAGCTGACGACGCTGACATTGCTGCTACTCTTGCTGTGCTTCTACTACCACTGTTGGTCTTGCCGTTGCATTGCTGTGCTTCTACTGCTGCTGCTGCTGCTGCTGCTGCTGCTGCTGCTTGGGGGTGTTGGTGTCGGCGTTTTTGTTGTTGTTGTTGTTGTTGTTGTTGTTGTTGTTGCTGTTTCTGTTACCGTTGCTGTTGTGGCTGTTGCTTGGTTGGCTTAGTTCAGAGTGCAAGGCAGCGTAAGATGAAACTGACAACTTCGAGCCCCCCAAACACTGTGTGCTCTTCGTCTGAGGTCGGAATGATGACCCTCATATTCTGTGGGGTGGACAGCGTTCGGCGCTGGAGTGACGGCTGCGCTGGCATCGGTTTGTCGTTTGCTGCCGGCCCGCTTTGCTGACGAAAGCTGCACAGTTTTGCTGGTTTACGGTTTAGCGGTTTAGGGTTTCTGAGCGGATGCATCCTTCTGCAGGAAGACACTGTAGACACGAGCGGTTCATCCATGTTTGTCTGCATCGATCGTCTCAAGGTTTTTGAACGTCTTGCGCACTGGCACATGCCGAGGCTACAAGCGCCATGAAATGTGATGAGTGCTATCTGAATGTATTCCAGCGTATGGTACCATGTAGCTTGTCAATGGAAACAGCAACGTAGAAATATTCGAGC
The DNA here is from genome assembly GCA_905221635.1 of Symbiodinium sp. CCMP2456. NCBI lineage: Eukaryota > Dinophyceae > Suessiales > Symbiodiniaceae > Symbiodinium > Symbiodinium sp. CCMP2456. Next base: position 9,763 of record CAJNDV010035515.1, read on the forward strand.
AGCAACCGTAATCATGGCGCGGAAACTGTGGGCGGTAGGAGTTGCATGTATGCGATGTTATGTTGCATTTCTCCCTCAAACTATCAGTGTTGGCAGTATACTTCATACTTGGATTCAGAGCAGCCCTATCATGGAGTAAACGGATCTATAAGGGTTCCTATCGGGGTACTATAAGGGTCCTATATGTGTAATTCTCCAAATTAGGGTGCCCTTTTAGGTCCCCAAAATATTACGGCACCCTTAGAAAAGGGACCCTTTGAAAAGGGACCCTACCTTAGAGAACGAACCATATGAGCTCTGAACCCTGAACTGTTGCAATCCGTAGGGTTTAGGGTTTAGGTTTAGGGTTTAGGCTTAGGGTTTAAGGTTTAGGGTTTGGGGTTTGGGATTTGGGGTTTAGGGTTTAGGGCTCCGCAGATCAGGCTCGGTCTGCCGAAAGGAAGGCACAGTGTGCTTCTAGTCGTCTTGTTCTGGTCAGTTTAGAGTTGTTGCATCCTGCCAGTCATCAACCCTAACCCCCTATGTTTTAGGGTTTAGGGTGTAGGGTTTAGGGTTTGGGGGTTTAGGGCTTTAGGGTTCAGCCAGACCACTGCCCAAAAAAATTGTGCGAGCCAGGCGAAGCTTTGAAACGCCCTCACTGGCAATTCCTGTCCTGGGGTAGCGTCGTCCTGCACTTGGCGTGTTCACTTTCCGGGACCTTTCTTTGTCGGTTCTGGAATCAGGAGTTTCGGATTCACGGCCTTTCCGGATTCCAGCAGAAGAGGTTTGGGGGGGACGCACTTTGTGATTCGGATTTGTGGGCCTGCAAACTCAACATTACGTGGAGGCAACCATCCCTTTCATCAACACAAACCTGTAGCAATTACAACAAGAACGACAGCACCAACAGTACTGCTACCTGCGAAATCAGCACTACAAGAGATACTTCATGAGACCACGAGACGAAAAAACACGTATCATGGACCACCCGGCCACCAATCTTGAGCTACAGTTCCACACGATTTAAATCTTCCCAGTTTGACAATCCCCGAAGACGAAACTCACATCCCAGACCCCAACCACTATACCCTCAAACCCTAAACCCTAAACCCTAAACGACCCTTGTCGCCATTCATTCCGGCATACCTAGTCGATGTTGAGCTTTTGGGCGATTTGGCCCTTGGAGACGTTGAAGAACCAGGTCGGGTTTCAGGGTTGCGCTTAAGAGACTGTTGGGTTGGTAACCTCATATGTTTCAGTTCGCTACAGGTAGAACACTAGATGTAAGACTGTTACAGGTAGAACACTAGATGTAAGACTTATTTTGCGAGAGCATAACATAAGATGTCAGAAGTAGAGTCATAAAGTATAACATACTTTATAGTCTAACATACCATATCAGCCCACAGCCTCGTACTAAGGTGTAGGGTTTCAGGGGTCATTCAGGTGTTGGAGTTTCAGGTTCGGGGCAAAAGGGTAGGTTGAAGGTTCGACTGATCAGGCGTTAGGTCTATGGCTTTCCGCTTTCACTAAGACGGCTTAGGTTTTAGGGTATTCGTTTAGGGTTTAGGGGTGTGCGGTTTAGTTTGGTGTTTATTGCTTTGGGTTGTTTGCCTGGCCGGAGGCCCAGGAACATGGAAAGGCTTCAGCATGACCTACTAAATCTTGCCAAGAAGCAAGGCCAGTAGTCAGACGCAACTTTCGTTACTGGCCGTTGCCTGCGTGAGGTGCTTCCTCGTCATTGATGAGGATGTCTTTTTGGATGTGTGCGTGCGCGCGTGTGTGTGTGTGTGTGTGTTTTTGTTGGCTGTTTGTATGCATATTTTCGTAGTCCCTCTTCAAGGCTGCCCTAAACCCTAAACCTCAACTCTTAACGAACAAGAAAGCTTTATAGCGCGACTGTGAGACTTCCGTGCGCCCGAAGCTTCCAGACACCCCCCAAAATATTGAAACCAAACTGCCAACCCAACACTCAAGATCCAGTCTCCCTAGCCATAGCCCGGACCCGAAACCCCGCAAACTTCCGAGGCCAAAATCTTACTTACAGCCCAAACCCTAAACCCTAAATCCCAAACTACAAAAAAATAGAATACTCATCAACCCTAAACCCTAAACCCCACAGTACAACAAAAACTTAGAATACTCATCAAACCCACAAGCCTCCCCAACCCCAACCGTAAAGACCCTGAGCCACAAAATCTCCATTCTAAAGTAAACATGAGCCCTCTACATAGGGTTTAGGGTTTAGGGTTTAGGGCACCATAATGTACCAGGACCCCCCAATGGCCCTTTAATGGAGCCCTTATGGTCCCTAATAGTGGGTATTTCGGGTATAATAGAAGGTAGTTGGCGGGTCTAGGTAGGGGCCTCAAGAATTACCTATACTATTTGGGGGTTCCTTAATGTAATTGTAGCAGAATATACCCACAAATACATTACATATATCCCTAAAACCCCAAACTCGCAACCCAGAAGACTTACAGTAATCCTGAACCCTTTAAGCCCTCAAAGCCCTAAAGTAAATCCCTGAAAGCCCTAGAAAAAAAAACAAATAGGTCTACGCAGGTGCAGGCAGGCACGGTGATCGAAGGCATCCCGGCGCCGACGCTTCGGTGTCGCGGCAGCAACTGTGAGTCCTTCTGGGCTTCAGCGCCTTTAGAGCAACGGTTCCGTGAAGGGTCTCTCTATACTACAAAGGGAGCCACTAGGTCTCTCTATACTACAAAGGGAGCCACTATATATATATATATATATATATATTATATATATATAATGAGGTGTAATGAGGGTTCCAGGAGGATTCATTCCATAAGGGTACTTATAAGGGTGCTGTGTATAAGTGGCCTTTTGGGCACCAAAACTGGTAGTATAAGCGCTCTAGGAGTCTATGAGGGTTCTACGAGGATTCGCTGCAGGGTTCTATACATGGTGGGGTTCATATGGGTCGGAAAAGTTACAGCTGTGTGTCCTTGGGGTTCTTGATCAGAGCTATAGTAGAAGATACGCCCTCAAATCCTAACCCTAAACCCTAAACCGTCTCAAATCTATTCTAGTTGTCGCGGCCACTAACTTATTGGGATTCGGATCGTCGAGTCGGGTCTTTAGAGCCTGAAATCGTTTTTAGCCTTTTGCGGCTGGGCTCTTGAAGGCTCGGTTCTCCTTCGGTCTCAACAGAGGGTCTGGGAGCTTAGAATTTAGGGTTTTGGGGGGGTCTCTAAGGTTCTTATGGAGGTCATGGCGGGGTTTGGGATCTTAGGGTTTAGGGTTTAGTTTAGGGTTTGGGATCTTAGGACTTAAGACCTGAAGACGGACACGAGTGGTTACGATATCACAGGCAAGCAAGAAAAGTAATCAGGATCGTGATGATGATGCCGATGCCTAGGGGAAGATCAACACATCGTGCTATGACGGCACGAATGACAGCCGCAAGACAACATGTGTATGCCAATGCCGCACTACAGCACTAGCCACATCTACAACGCTGATACCAACAAGGTTGAGATCTGCGTTTCTGCGGTACCCACCCCCATGCAACCCGAGCCCCAATCCCGGCTCCGGACCTTTAAACGCACAACCATTGAACCCGAGCTCTCAAAGCTGAAAAGCCGAAAAAGGCTCAACCCCTTGAACTCTTACCTGGACCTCAAAGAACCTAAGAACCTACCTTTTTAGGGTTCCTTATTATGATTTCTTTATACAAGTCCTTAAAAAGGTAAGTTATATTTGGGGTTAACGTAAGCCCTATGAACCAGCCCAAGCCCTTCAGCCTCAGAAGCCTAAGCCTTCGACTTAAGCCCTAGGCCACTCAGCCTAAACCTCTACCAGGACCCGCCCAATGGTCCTTTCACAGAGCCCTTGTGGTCCTTAATAGTGGGGTATTTGGGGGAGATTAGAGGGTCGTTGGGGGGTCTAGGTAGATCCAAACCCCAAAACCCTAAACCATATAGCCTGAACCTCTACTTGGAGGCCCAGGGGACTTAGCAAGTAGGTTATGAATGGAGTTATAAGTATCCTAAATGGAGTTACCCCAATTATAACCCTATTATAACCGACTTACTAAGTCCCCCGGGCCTCCAAGTAGGTCATTACCCCTAAACCCTAAACCCTAAACCCCTAAAAGCCTCAAAGCCCTAGAGCCCTGCTTGAAGGGTCGGGGGACTTAGCAAGTAGGGTTTAGGGGTTTAGGGTTTAGGGTTTAGGGTTCGTTTATACAGCTGTAAATACCAAACCCTAAACCCTAAACCCCGATCATCACCGAAAGTAGGGCACATTTAAACTCCACTTATAGCCTACTATAGGCGCCTTAAAAATTACCCATACCATTCTGGCGGTTCCTGAATATATTTATAGTATAATGGGCCCTAAAACTTGATTCTAGTTATTAGGGCCCCCTATATCACTTGGGTTCAAGGCAGCGGATCTCACACCTGGGAGGCCCCTTGGGACTCTACCGAGGCCGCTAAGAGAGGGATTTTTTCTGGTTCTTCATTGCCTGGGCTTTGGAGTACCATACGTTTATACTTTCTGTAGGGACCTGTTCCTTAAAGGAACCATTATGAAATACAAGTCTATGCTTTTTTCTCCCTGGTTACTTCAAAGCCCAGTTGAAAATGTAAGGTTTAGGGCATGGTTGGGTTGTTTTCAGGGTACCTAGGGGTGAGGGGTGAGGATGTTAGAGTTGGGGGCTTTGGGGCTTCAGGTTTGGAGTCTAGGAGTTCAGGGTTTAGGGGTTTAGGGTTTAGGGGTTTAGGGTTTAGGGCTTCAGGTTTCGAGTTTGGGGGCCCAGGGGCTTTGGTGCAGAGTTGCCTGGAGTTGATTGATGTTGGACGCGTAAGAGTTTAGGGCTTCAGGGTGTCGGTTATTTTGATCGTACCTGGGTTTAGGGTTTGGGATTCCGGCGTGTGGGGAAATTGTCGACGAGAACTTTGATTGTTTGCTTGGGGCGTAGACGCGCGACATGCGGGACAAGCTCTTGTCCTAAGGCCGATCTAAGCAGGTCCCTGCCCACAACCCCTGAACCCTAAACCCCGAAGCCCTCAACCCCTGAACCCCTAAACCCTAAAAGCCAAACCCCTAATCCCCTAAACCCCATACCCCTAAACCCTAAACCCATCCCCCGCACCCTGGTAGACCGGTGACACTTGCACGCTCGCCGTGTCGAGGCATCCTCCCGGGCTCCATGAGCGTTTTTCTCCGGAACGGAACAGCTGCTGTCGTCAGACCCTTGGCACTTCCCCTAAGGGTCCATGTACCCAAATAGTATATACATTGGCCTTAAAGTAGTCCCTATATAGATACTTTGCATACTATATGAGTACATGGACCCTTGGGGTTTGCAGCTTTAAGTTAAGGCGCTGTAAGGGTTGTATACTACCCTAGAATTAAGGGATGGGAAATTACAAATCCGAAGAGACAGAGCAACGGAACGTCGTCTACTCGCGTCCTTACTATGGAAGAAATATACACGTGTGTGTATATACATATACATGCACACGCACAAACTACGCTACACCCAAAAAATCCCACATGGACTCCATTACATTATCAGGCTTCCTGCAAACCCATCCTCGCACCCGGATTCATCTAATCAGTTGAACGGAAGAAGGACACATTCCTGTGGCCAGCTCCATTGTGCTGCATAACATCTCGCGAAAACACACAACTTGACTTTATGGCTGTCTGCTCTAGCTACTTCAGCAAGTACCAGTATCGTCCAGTCCAGTATGGTCATCGCAGTGTCGCTGCATACTTCAGTTGGCTCGTGTCATGGGAACCCTAAACCCTAAACCCTAAACCCCAAACCCTAAACCCTAAACCCTAAACCCTACGTAGTTGTGGCTGGCAGTCCAAGGGTTCCTTTCTTTACTGCATCCCGGACTTTTGAAAATGAGGAACCCTACTGTGGACCCCGAATAACTACAAGGGGACCCTGAAGTCATTATCAGGACACCCAATTGGGATATCCATTGGTTTTCCCTCCCAAACAGGGTACCTCTGGAGTTCGAAGAGAGCCCGACCGGACCTGTTTCAGCCGTACGCCCAAGCCAAGTAGATGAGGTGATGACGTTTGCTCAGCGCAAGCTAACCGAGTCTCCGTCTCGGCATACATGGCCATTCTTCTGAATTCCGGGCGTGCAAGACTTGGGCAGGACAGGTGCTTCGTTCTGTTTCAGTGGTGGAGCTTAAAGTTGCGCTTTACTGCCTATTGTGTTTCGTTCTGTTGTAGCGGTGGAGTTTAGAGTTGCGCCTTACTGTCTATCGGGGGATGGGGCCAGAATCCCTAAACCCTAAACCCTAAACCCTAAGGGCAAGAATGTTAAGGCAGTCACGGCAACATGCCTCTAGTGAGGAGGCCTTCCTGCCCCAGACGACCACTGCCTTGCAGCAGCTTCGGGATGCAGGTTTAGGGTTTAGGGTTCAGGGTGTAGGGGTTTAGGGGTTTAGGTTTAGGGGTTAGGGTTTAGGGATTAGGTTTTAGGGTTTAAAATGTTGTTGTTGTTGTTGTTGTTGTTGTTGATCATGATGATGACCATGATGATGAACATGATCATGATGATGACAGCAGCATGACTGAAACATATGGGAACCATGCAAATTCCAATAGCCATACAGGAGCAGATGATGTTGAATGACGAAGGACGAGGCTGGTAATGCGGAAGATGCCCAAGGACATGGTCAATCCAGTGAGTATACTCTAATAAACGATAATATACCAAGTATACTTTCATATATTAGAGCTATTAAATTGCTGTGTGGTTAAAATATACTTTCATATACTAGAACTATAAAAACCCTAAACCCTAAATTGCTGTGTGGATATGCGTTTTGCGCCAGCAGCAAGCCGCCGAAGAAGCGTTCCGAGGCTCGGGCTTCGCTGAACGGCCCAAGATGGGTCGAGGAATTTCGGGCTGTTTCGTGAAGCCCCACGTGGAGGCCCAGTAGACTTATAGTAAGTCGGTTATGAATGGGGTTATAATTGGGGTAACTCCATTTAGGGTACTTATAACTCTACTTATAACCTACCTACTAAGTCCCCCGGGCCTCAGCAGAGACCCTTATGATATGAGTAAAGCTTATACGTATACTTTAATGTTATTGGTTTTTGATTTTCTGCATATATCATATGTAGTATGCTATAGCCCCAAAAAAGCCTTCAGCATGCTCAACATGTGAGTTTGTGATCTCACGTCCCAGGCGCTTTTTGTGGGGAAGCTGGAGGGTTTGCAGAGGCTTCATGTTGAATATTCTGCGGTCTCTATTGTATACAGTATATATAAGGTATATTTACATATGTATGCATATATTGTGAATAATATATTTTCTGTCATACCTCAATTAGTATACTCTATGGCTTGACACTGCAGGGCTCAAGGATTAAGCTATTCTAGGATGCATTCTGCAGTTGCGCAGGTAAGCTCGCACTGGCAAGGCGGAAGAAGCGCTAGCCCGACTCCCCACCAAGAAACTCTTGCTCTGCCGCGCAGACTTGATTCAAAAGACAGTGCGACTGGATGTACAAGGTTCCATAGATGTACTAGTGATGGATAGGAGTGTAGCGCCGAACGATCAAACGCAGTCGCAGTAACCGCTTCACATGATATGATTGAGCAGGCATCGTGCATGCCTAGCGCCATCATGCAACTAGGTTATTGCTAGGTTTGCTAGGTTAGTGGGTATTTGTCTTGCCATTATTGCTACCGTGCTGGATTGTGTGCCCAATTCGGGAACCGAAGTTACACCAAGCGTGCTGCAGGTTTGCTTGGAAGATAGAACTGCCAAGATTTCCTTGTCGAAAGCCCTTTGCCTAAACGTCTGAGCCGCACGGCTTTCAAGGCTTGCTTCACCCGCAGGCTATCTAGGTCCAGTGTGCCAGTGTGACAGTGCAGAAACATAGTGCCATTCCAACGAAACTCGGCAAGCAAGATCCTCTGATGATCGAGGACATCGTACGCAGTAGCACGAAGCAGAGCAGGACCAGATATTGGGTTCCCGATACTTCGCAGCAGAGCACGGCATCAAGAAGAAAGACCTCCGACTTGATCCCGACCCCGTGACTTCGCCGGTAGTTCATGGATAACCTCAGCCAGTTTCAACTATGTAGTTCAAGCTCAAAGTTTGAAAGCTGAAGACCTCAGAATTTCAGAGTGCAGAAGCGACGTGATTCTGCAAGCAGCGCCTTCCGATGCAGCCATTTGTCCCACCGGAGACACGCGCGGCGCCCGAAGCGGCGCGAGCAACGCCAGGTGGGCCGTGCAGGACTATTCACCCTAAACCCGTAAGCCCATGTGCAAACTTATATATATATATATAGATAGATACATAGCTGTATGATGTTGACGCGACACTTGGTCGCATCGTTCTACCGGAGTCTTATTTGTTTGGTGAAGTTCCGAGAACCGCGCATCAAAGCCGACCAAGTTACTAGTTTAGCATTGTATAGTACTGTTATGTACTGTTTGGTACTGCAAAAAACTCTTATGTACTGTTGATGTATTGTTCGCATGATTGACACCGCTGCCATTATTTTGCAGTAACCATGCTTGTATTATTAGCGAACCTAGTACTGGTATTTTACCCTAAACCCTAAATCCTGAACCCTAAACCCTAAACCCCAAAACCTAAATCCTAAACCCTAAATCCTGAATCCTAAACCCTAAACACAACACCCGAAACCCGAAACCCTAAACCCAAATAGTATGTTCAGCTGCGGGCTCGGTGGTGGCAGTCGCAGTCATCAGTTGCCTTCAGACGCGTCTCTTGCTTACATCGGCACGTAGGGACTTAGGGCCATGACCGCAACACTGACTCGGGTTTAGGGTTTAGGGTTTAGGGCTTATAGGGTTTAGGGGTTTAGGGTTTAGGGCTTAGGGTTTAGGGTTTAGGAGTGAGTGTGCCTCTATACGAGACAGCAACTCCCGCAGTATCAGTAGCGCAGGAAGAGCCTGAAACTCTGGACAAGAAATCCCATGTTCCACAGGTGGCGCCAGACCCACCCCTTCGGCTTCAAGATCCAGTCCTGATCTTGTGATCCTCCTGAGATTGTGCAGGGTTTACGACATAGAGTTCAGGGTTCGGCGTCGATTTTTGAGCAGTTTTACAAATTTTCTCAAATAAATTGGCTTTGGGCGTGCACTTAAAGAGTACATCGCTCTTGCAATCATGGCCTTAGCAGGGACACGAGTTGAGGGAACTAAAGATACAGATAGATAGATAGGTAGATGGATACGTAGATAGATAGAGAGGTTGTAGGTCGTAGGTAGTTAGGAATCAGGAGAAAGAAAGTAAGAAAGATCGCCATGATATTCCCACGAGTCCCCAAATCGTCGCACACTCGAATTTCCTCTGTCCGAACCCCGAATCCACAGGTCATGCATGACCCCATCGAGCGCAAAACCCGTGGAGTTCTGGTAGTGTAGAATGAATAACGGACTATAAAGGCCTCAACAGTTAGAATATGGTGTTGGGGTATATTATACAATGCTTATGATAGGAACCCCAAACTTGATATAATATAGGTAATTCTGAAGGCCACTGTATTGAAGTCGTGGGAGATGCATGCTGGTAACCGTACGTCAAGTCGGCTGATAAAAGGGGATCCGGGGATAAGATCCCAAATGCTGGGATGCCCTCATAGCCGTAACCGCACTCACCCAGGGGCATTTAGAGTGTGGGGATTGGGATTTCAGACTTAGTACTACCATGTTTGATTGTCCGGGCCCTTGACCCGGACCCATGTGCTTCATGGTCGCAGCTGTATGAACACAAGCATGAGCTCGCATGACAACGACATCCCTATTCGGTAAGGGTGTGTTCCGTAGCATTCCGCTTTGTATGAAATATACAGATAGTAAGAGGCATAGATTTTGTCCGGTACTGTCTTGACGCTGGTGATGTCTGCCTCAGTGGCTGTTGCCATGCCCCCGGCAGAGGAGGTGCACCAAGCATGCGAAGTCGCCAAGCCGGGCCAAGAATGTGGTGTTCGTATAGCCCCCAAAGAGCTGGGGTGTCGTTTTGTGTCATGTAAACCGCAACGAAATCTGCCCCATCTCCAATGCCAAGCCATGTCAGTGGCGTAGCTGGAAAGGAGGCTTTCTTTGAGCTTTTGGGCTAAGCAGCATATTTCCAATCCGAATCAAGCTTGGGACTGTGGGTACTCCTTTCTGGCGACAGTTGTTCTTTAACAGCCAGCCGAGTGCTCAAGTCCATAAGACTTCGGCTGCGGAACGCTCAGGGCTCATCGCATCGAAGGGCTGACAGCAGCACCCCCGAGTAGCAACAACTATACAACATCTACTGCAAATGACCAAGCATCTGCACAAAGATGTGCATAAACAGATCAGCAGACCCGTATGTTGTTTCGGGGACCTTATGATCTCCTGACCCTCTGACTTCACCGAGCAGGCGGTTGGCTTCCACCTTCTCCCCTCCGTTCGCACTGTGCGGCCGCGGCTTCCCGAGGCCTTGCTATCTGTGTGTACATTTAGGGTATTAGGGTTTAGGGACTTCCGGTGCTTTTGCAAGCAGGACAGGAAGGGATGTGCTTCTGTGTGCTCATCCCCGTGCGTGTCTCTGCGCGTACACGGTGTGTTTTTGTATTCATCTTATGTTTCAGTATATATATATATATAGAGATGTACACAGTATTTATACATATTTAATATATATATATATATATACATATATATATATATATATTATTTGTTTATTTTTACACATGCATAGACACACGCATATGTGCACACAGATGATAGGCACCACATATATATATATATATACACACACATATGTGTATACACAGATGTTTGTATGTATGTATAATATATACATATATATATATATGCACACATTCATTATCTGATATACACACATGGGAGAAGAAGAACAACTGACAATTATGTTGCGATGTAGGGAGCAGGGACTGCCCATGTCAGGCCGCAGAGTCATTTGATGTGGGGGCCCCAGTGCTTCGAGCTCTTCTTTGGATGGGGGGGGGGGGGTTCGAAAAGTCAGGGGTCTTGCTTGGGGGATCTTGAAGGTTAAGGGGGTTCCGCTACTGAGGATCTATATCAGGCGCTCGTTCTTTCTTGAATCTCTCATCTACCATGGGACCATGTATGTTTAAGGCCGCTTGCGGATACTGTTGTAAGATGACGAGCAGCGCCACTCCTTGATATCACTATCGTGTTTATGCTCGGTCTTAACCGCTTCGAAGGATGATGACCATGACGATGATGACGATGGTATGGTGATGATGACGATGTTGATGGAGATGACGTTGACGACCGCTGGTTTGTCTACTGCTCCATGCAGTTAGGAGTGTCGGGCTCTTTATGCCTTTCAGGTTTGCGCACATTGTGGCTCAGGAGTTCAGAGGCTAGGATTGTGGAGTCAACCCCAGGCCTTACAGCCTAAACTGTGTTCGGGAAGCGCGTGGTGCAAGATGCAGTTGTGATGTCAATTTCAAGAGCTTCGGTTTGGGAGTTAGCATGGGGAGCCGTTTCGATGCACCCAAAGCTTCTGGGTAAAGTTGTCAGTTCGAGCTTCGGCATCAATGAACATCTTGAACCCTCAGCCCCAGAACCTAAACCCCGAACCCTAAACCCTGAACCCTGAAAGCCCCTAAAGCTTGGCTTAGGGGCGTTGATTTAGAGCTCCGGGCCGTGGCACCCGAAACCAAAGCCGAGCCGGGAACTACAGTCTAGAGCAGCATCCTGAAAATTCCCCCCCAGCAGCTCCTCTAAACCCCCAAACGCTTAACCCTAAACCCTCAACAACAAGCCTTAAACCTTCAAGCCCTATAAGCTCTACCCTAAACCAACCCTAAACCCTCAAAACCCTCCAAACCCTAAACCCTAAACCCTTAAACCCTGAACCCCTAAACCCTCAACCCTAAGCCCTCTAAACCCTGCAAGGATCCGAAGCCCATCCTGACCCTTCCTCTGGGAAGCCTCAGGGCTCCGCGACAGCTTGAGCTTCGGGGTAGTATAGAGGCCTAAATAATTAGAATAAGGTTTTGGGGTTACTTTTTTAAGGATTCCTTAAAGGGTTACATGAGGGTTACTATAAGGGTTTAGGGTTTAGGGGCCTAAATAATTAGAATAGGGTTTGGGGGTATATGATACTATAATTATACTAGGGAACCCCAAAACCCTATTTTAATTATTAAGGCACCTACATTTACGGCAGGGCTCCGAAGAGTTTAGGGCTCAACGGGGTTCAGGGCTTACCGTTTAGGCTTGAGGGTTTTGGTGACCGGGTGTAGGGTTTAGGGTTTGGTGACTTTGAACCATAAAACCTCAAAAGCCTAACGGGCTAGGAGCCTAAACCGAGAATCGCGTCCCATGAGTTTGTTGTGGGAACTAGGCCGACTTCGGGGTTATTTGAGGGTTGAGGACTCCGAAACACCCTGCACCCTAAACCCTATAATCACCCCTTTGGCTAACATTTCGAGTCCGTTTAGGTTTAGGACAGGTTTAGGGTTTGCCTGAACCCGATAACACCGAGCTTGTTCAGGCTCCTCTTATGTGATTTCTGTATTTAGTCCTCCCAAAGTCAAAGGTAGATTATCTACGGCTTCGGGAGTTTAGGGTCCTTTTTGCCGGTTCTCAAATCAGCCCTAATCCCCACCCTTTCTAGCAGCCTTGAAAGCAGAGTTAGGGTTTGGGGCTCCCTGCAACGACCTTGTAGCAACATCGCTGCACCAAGTCCTGCTTTTATCTTCCGATAGATTTTCGGAGCAATGGGTTTGGGTTTGGGCTCACCCCTACAGTATTCGGGACAATGCAGGGTTTTGATCGTCAGCAGTAGTTGTGTACAGTAGTTGCTGTTCTGATGGCAGTAGTAGCAGCATATCGCTTGATGTGAAAATAATCATTGCTACTCTCCTGTTATGGGCAACCCTAAACCCTAAACCCTAAACCCTAACACCGATAGTTTTCTGCGCTGCCAAAGAACCCGTACCCCTACGCCATGTCGTGGAGCTTATCGATTCAGGGACTCAATGGCCTCAGCCCTACACCCCAAGCCCCCTGTCAGTTCTTAAATAACTTAGGAGCCCAGTCGGTAAACTTTAAACCTTTTGGTATATTCCACCCCCTACTAAAAGAAGAGTTTAAACTTTTTTGGGCCAGGGTACTGGGCTTCAGGGATAATTACCAATCGTATTTTGGGTTCCTTATTATGATTACAGTATACTACACTCCAAAACCCGATTCTGATTCTTAGGGCCGGCCCCTACAGTACACCCTAAGAAGACCCCGAAACTCTCTAAAGGACTGAGGGAAGCAGTCATGGATGGGTCCAAAGAGTCGAACGCCCAAAGCCCAAAGCCCCAAGCTTCGTAGACCCCCAAAACTTGAATCCCTACACCCTAGACCCCTAAAGCCCCTAAATCCTAGCCTGTCCTAAACTAACCCTACACCCTAAACCCTAAACCCAGGAACAACAAAGGTGCGCCTTCACAACTTAAAAACCAAACCCTAAACCCTAAACGTCCTAAACCCCAAAGCCCCAAGCCTTCTTGACATCAAGGCACCAGAGCCGACGAACTCACACCTCTCTGCGGCGATCGTCTCCCTCTTCGAGCAGCTTGCGCAACAGCATTTGCTGGAGCTGCCCCTTGCTCAGCATCAAGTTTTTGTCGATGTTGGGCTTGAAGTTTAGGGCATTAGGTTGTTGGATTTTAGGTTTAGGGTTTGGAGTAAGGGTTTGGGTTATGGGATTTGGGATTTAGGGTTTGGAGGCAGGGTGTAGGAATAACGACTCGATTTGCGGGTCTTTGGAGTTGCGGCTTCGGGCCCGGTGTCAGAGTGCTTTCTCTTTTGAGTGTGTTTATAAGGATGTAGGGGTTTAGGTGTAAAGGGTTCAGCATTTTGGATTTAGAGGTTTATCGTTGAGTGTACAGGTTCTGGCTAGTTACACTCTTCCCGATGTTATTGTCATGTCATATGGCGCAGGCAGGACAAGAACATCTCCCCACGCCGCATCACGAGTACAGCAACCCGTGCCGAAATTCACCCTAATGTAGGGGTCTAGATAATTGCCTATACTATTTTGGGGGGTCCTTTTTCTAATTATTGTATAAGGGGCTCCAAAGACCTGTTCTAATTATTAAGGCCCTTACATTAAACCAAAACGCCTAAACCTCACGGGCACACCTGACAGCCTGACAGCCACGGTTTGGAACCTGACATGTCATCACAGATCGTATCCTTTTTGTGGTAGCCCTGATGGACCTGTAACACCGGGTAGTAACCCTAACCCTAAACCCTAAACCCGTTTCGCCCGTCGGCTTCGGCCTTTCCTCACAACCCTGACGCACGGTCCACATAGACCCTATAGTAGTTCCTTTTTGGGGTTCATATTTAGGATCCTATAATGTAATCCCAAAAAAGGAACTACTGTGGGGCCTATGGGTACCCATGTACCCCAATAGAACCACTTACAGATCCCCATGCCTCATTCCCGGAAATGCGACCCTTGCAGCCTCAGGGCGGCGGCCAAAACGCCAAACGCGCTTCCAACAGAGGAGCTCTGGGGATAGGAAATATTCGGCATGTTTGATAGAACTCATAATATTTATGAGGTATGATAGAGCCAGAATATTTATAATCAATTTATTGCGAGTAAAATAGTACAAGGCTTAGTCGAGCGGTGGCTATTGCATGCCAAAGGGCGTCTCCACGCATGCATGCGGTTTGAGTGCGAAACGATGTGTTCTACACATTAGATAGCACCCGAACCAGCAACAACCGATTTTGCAAATTCTTCTCCAGGCCCACTCAAACGCCGAGTATAAGCGGCTACTACAAGATTTACTACGCGGGCTTTTGGGGTTATAGCGTCTAGGTTTTAGGGTTGTAGGTCTGAGGTGCTGGAGCTTCAAAGGATCAGGGTTTAGGTCTTGTTTTTAGGGCTTTAGTGTATAAAGCTTGCGTGTTTAGGGCTTTAGGGTGGTACTACACTTGTCGTCTTGATGTAGCTTCCACTGCTCTCCGATGCTGACATGGCATGGTCCTGCAGAGTGGATTCTTGGCCGCCTCCCTCATTTTGCTTACGGCTTTTTATGGTTCAGGGTTGAACGTAGGCCTGTTGGGAATTAGGATTTGGGATTAGGGTCCTTGAGCCTTGTCCCAAACCCTAAACCCTAAACCCCTTGTCCCCATCACCTGAAAACCCAAAACTGTAGCTAAGTGTAGCTGCATCCTCGGAGCAGATAGTAGCCGCATAATCGGCGTGGAGGCCTGCCAGAAACGCAGCAAAGAAGCCCGCCATGAAGACCTCCGTTCATACCCCTACACTCCCTAAGCTCCCGGCACCTGTTGAGATCCAGCCTCCCTATGTAAACCCGCATGCCTGAGACCCGAAAGTAAGTCCTAAACCCTGGAAACCTCAAAATCCCAAGCCTTAAACCCTCACTCTCAGCAGGGAAAGGCCCCCCCACCCCTATCAAAAACAACAAAACCCTAAACCATAACGGCCCTAAGCTTCTCACCAGGAGCCAACAAACAAGATGAGTCCACGTGCATCAAGCGCAGGGAAGGCGAGCCCCAAGAGCTCAGCCAGCGAGCTGCACCAGGCGAGATTAGACTGCGTCGGGGGGGTTTAGGGTTTAGGGTTTAGGGTTTAGGGTTTAGGGTTCAAGGGTTCAGGGCTTAGGCTTGAGGGTTTCGCGGTTGGGGTTTCGGCCTTAGGGTTGTTGTTTGAAGGTTTGCGCGGCTTTGGTTTAGGTCCTAAACCCCCTGAAGCCGAAACCATAAACCCAATACTATACGCTCTAAACCCTACAAGACACTTGTCCTAACCCCAAGGCTGACCTCGAGCCTAGACGGTCTCCACTTCAGCTTATCTAAAACACGAAAAGTCCTGAAAAGGCGCAGATAAAAGCTGCTGGCAAATTCAAATCAACTCCTGCGGCCGCTGCCACTGCTAGTGCTACTACGACTACTACTACTACTACTACTACGACGACGACGACGACGACTACTACTACTAGCCACCCCCCCCCTACCAACTACAC